>JASSUY010017423.1:0-19875 GCA_032466535.1 Forpus xanthops
AGGGGTAGAGCAGTTGATGTCATCTACCTGGACTTGTGCAAAGTATTTGACACTGTCTCACATGACATCCTTGTCTCCAAGTTGGAGAGTCATCAATTTGATAGGTGGACCAGTTGGTGGATAAAGAACTGGCTGGATGGCCACACTCAAAGAGTTGTGCTCAATGGTTCAATGTCCAAATGGAGACCAGTAACAAGTGATGTCCCTCAGGGATTGGTGTTGGGACCAGTGTTGTTCAACATCTTTGTCAGCAACATGGACAGTGGGATTGAGTGTACCCTCAGCCAGATTGCTAGTGGCATGAAGATCTGTGCCTCAGTTGATACTTTGAGGGAAGGAATGCTATCCAGAGGGATCTTGACGCATTTGTGAGGTGGGCTGATGCCAACCTGATGAAGTTTAACCATGAGAAGTGCAAGGTCCTACACCTGGGTCAGAGGACTTGCAGACACGGCTACAGGTTGGGCAGAGAAGAGATTGAGAGCAGCCCTGAGGAGAAGGACTAGGGGGTGTTGGTTGATGAGGAAATGAACACGAGCTGGCAGTGTGCTCTTGCAGCCCAGAAAGCCACCCGTATCCTGGGCTGCATCAAAAGGAGTGTGACCAGCAGAATGAGGGAGGTGATCCTGCCCCTCTACTCTGCTCTCACAAGACCTCACTTGGAGTGCTATGTGTAGTTGTGGTGTCCTCAACATAAAAAGGACATGGAACTGTTAGAACAAGTGCAGAGGAGAGCCACGAGGATGATGAGGGGACTGGAGCACCTCCCCTCTGAAGATAGGATGAGAGAGTTGGGGCTGTTCAGCCTGGAGAAGAGAAGGCTGTGTGGAGACCTCATAGCAGCTTTCCAGTATCTGAAGGGGGCGTATAGGGATGCTGGGGAAGGACTCTTCATGAGGGACTTTAGTGATAGGACAAGGGGTAAAAGGTTCAAACTTAAACAGAGGAAGTTTAGATTGGATCTGAGGAAGAAATTCTTTACTATTAGGGTGGTGAGGCACTGGAATGGGCTACCCAGGGAAGTTGTGAATGCTCCATCACTGGTTTTGTTCAAGGCTGGGTTGGACATAGCCTTGGGTGGCATGGTTGAGTTGGAGGTGTCCCTGCCCATAGCAGGGGGTTGGAACTAGATGATCTTAAGGTCCTTTTGAGCCCTAAGTATTTTATGATTCTACGAATTCAAAGTGGCTATGGATGTTTTAGTAAGTGGGCAAAACTTAACTCATCTTATCTGAATCAAGAAAGAGCTACCAGATAGTGTTGTATTTTTGGTTTTCTGTGACTTGGGCAGAATTTTACTTGAAGTTGTTAGTAGCAGTGTACTCTTTATGCCTTTGTTGTTTCTTTTATGGTATTTCATTCTCCACAGACAAGTGAAAATTGAAACCGAAAACATTACATGTTGCTACAAATGATTGATTCCTCTGTCTTGACAACCCAGATGTTATCATTTGTCAAATTCTATGACTCAAAGTGCAGAAAGGAGCTGAATTTGAAGGCACATTTTAATATAGCTGCATTTTGTGTGGAGCTCAGGTCACTTTAAATAATGCTTTTCTTTTTTGATATTGAAAGAAAGATTCTGGTAAATTATGTATTCACAAGATATCATGATGAATAGAACTCTAAGTGAGCTTCATGTAATATGCATAACAGTATTCTTTAATAAGCAAATAAGAATGCAGATGTATTTCTGTGTTGGGTTTGTTTTTTTGTGCGTTTTTTTGTGGGTTTTTTTTTTCATCCTACAAAAGAAACAATTTTGAAATTTCAGATTGTATGAATAGATAGGTTATGTCCTGTATTCATACACGGGCTGCAATTAATCCGCACATACTGAATTTCACTTTGCACTTGTTAATTTTTTCACTGCAAACAGATGCATGTAAATGTAACAAACATTTTCCTCTTCCTAACGGTGGCATCAGAAATGAAAATGGTCTTTTCTTAGAATCACATTTTTTTCTATGTAAGTAAACTCAATATGGAAGTATTTTCTAACAGCTGTGTGTATTTTGATAGTATAAGTAAAAGTGGTTTTGCTTTTACTTTTGAATTGAGGTGTGGAATCTCCATGCTCAGAGTTGTTCAAAACTTGGCTGAACAAGGCTCTGGGCAAATCAGTTTAATATTGAAGTTGGATCTGGCATCATATTTGTCCCAGCTTTGAGTGGGGGTTTACCAGACCTCCAGAATATCCCTTTCAACCTACATCTTTTTATGATTCTATATATAAAAAAAGAGACAGTGAAAAGCTTATAAAAAACTTGAAAGGTTCCCCTGTGTTGACATACAAGGTAGTTTTGCTTCTTTCATGGTTTTGTTTGTTTGTTGATTTTTTGACAAATAACTAAATTCCTGTGTTCAAAATGTACTGTAAAGGGAACAGAGTATTACATTTTGAAGTCAGTTGGTTTATGATACTTTTCTGGGAAAATAAATCTCTAGCCTTGACACTGGCTGAGCTTAATCTCTTAATCTCTTTGAAGCAAATTTAATTCTTGAAATTAAATCAGTCTTGATTTCCAGCTATTCAGCCATCCAAGATACCATGTAGAAACCCGTGTTGCACTGTTTTAATATTTGATTTATCCCTATTTCTGTGATAATATACTAAAAATAAAGCTGTGAAAGAATGTGGTTTGTCCAAGTAATATAGGAAGGCTCTGAAGAACAACTCTTAAATTTTATTTCATTAAAGTAATCTTTGTGGCAATCTAATAACGCACCATGGTACATAGAAGCATAGAATACATTGACAACTGTTTCTGATGTTTTTGTGGTTAGAGCAAACTTATAATACAGTCCAAATACATAACTGAAACTGTACAAGACATTCTTGAAGCTCAGCCTTGCAATGATTTCAAAAGATGTGTGCTCAGGTGGCTGTAGACAGGTGGTTAGACACATACAACATGATTTTATTCTTTAAAAGCTGTAGGGGAGCAGTAAAGTACCTAGATAGGGACAGCTTTAAAAAAGGAGGATAACAAAGCCGAAACTCTTTTGTTGAAACAAGTGGTTAAAGTTAACATACTCTGTGGGAAAATGTCATCTGAGTGTTTATTGGAGTGGCCATTGTGTGTATGTTGAGATCTAAACAGGTATAAGTTTACCTCCTTTATCATTTGAATTAGATAAATGAGTCTGTGATGCAAGGAAGTGTTCCTTGGAGATGAAAGCCACTGAGGTACAGACCCTGCAGAAGGTGATCTTCAGCTGACCCTTCTGTGAGCTGCTGTCATGACAAAGGAGGACAATAGATACATTGGAAGTATTCTCTTAAAGTGGAAAAGTGAGTTACTACATGCAGAAACTGATTTTTCTGCAGCTTGAGTTGGAGACATGAGCTTACATATAATGTCACAATTTCCATGCTCACTTGAACTTGTCAGCAAAGGTCAGCAGATAGCTATGTATGCTTTCAACCATGATGCTGTTAGTAGTGCTTGTATAAAACTGATTCCAGCTGATACAAGGAGATGAACTGCAGGGGTAGGAGTGTTCTTATAAGGTGTGTGTCTAGCCAATGCCATAAGAATCTGAAGTGGCTTGGAACCTTTGTACCAGTTGCACCAGATAGTGTAAGATAGAAAGAAATGAAATTTGAGTAAAAAGGACAAAAGAATGGTGTTGTTAATTCCCACTTAAGTAGAATATGTAAGAAGAGCTATTTCTCAAACCAAGTGTAGAGTGCTTCTGTGCAGAATATGGAAAAGTATGTGCGGAAATGAGTATTCCCTTTATGCTCAGGGTATACATAACCTTTGGTGAATCTCAGGCCATTAACAAGTTGTATTTGCCAATGGTAATCCCAACAGCACACAATGCGGTTTGGATCAGAAATTCTTGAAACTACAGAAAGTACGTGCATAGAAACAGTAGTAGGTTTTATTATTGATGTGTCCATGATTTTCAGTTATGAGATGCCATTAGTGTAAAGTAAACTATGATCAAAGATGGTATCTTTTCTGTGAGTTGCTTGTTTCTGAACCAGAACAAGTAAGCTCTGCAGTCTTCCAGGGAGATCACATTTTTAGCTAGATAGAGAACATGTCCATAATCATTTAAGATTTTTTAAATAGCTATTAGTAAGTATATGAGTGTAGGTCCAAAGCAAAACTGAAAATAAGCCATTGCATTCCAGTGCAGTTAACTAAACCTTTGCTTTTATAGATATCTTCTTGATCAAAACCAGTGACCTTTGATTCCTCTTGCTGTTTTTCATCCTAGAATTGCCATTACTGTAGTTGTGGTTAACATCAATGCCATGTAACTTTACAATTCTTCTCAGTAGGTATCAGCCAGTTCTGAAGTGTGATATCTGAGTTTGTTCAATGAAGTTAAAGAGGTTTTCATATACCTGTGCTTCTTGTTTAGACTTCTTGTAAGTTTTGTGGAAAAGCTGTTTTATGCCTTTTTTTGCAGTGTTGCCGGTAAGGCAGTGGGAATTATGTGTACTCCTGTGGGGAGCGTGGAACCAGCTTCATATGTGAGTGGGACATGGTTTCATCTCCCTTCAGTGCAGCACAGTGATAGATTCAGGATGGCTGAGCTGCAATCTGCATAAATCCATGTGGAGCAGGGATTTCCAAAGCAGGAGATCTAGCTTGAACTGGTCAGATAATCAGAAGAACACAATCTTCATCTATTACTAATTATGTACTGTAACATTGTTTTCAAGATGGACCAGCTTTAAAAGCAGAAGTCCTAAAGATAAATGTAGCTAGGACTTGGTTGTGTAGCTTGGCTACACAGAAAGTGACAAGGAGTGAAGGCTGGCAAGGGACTATGTACATAGGCTGCTGTTTCTCACTTTAGGTCAGGTATCTAACTCTTTCTCCTCTGCTTTTCATACTGACATATGCTTCAGCTTGGAATCCACGGGCAGGTGGTGCTACCCCCAACAAAGGGCTCAAGTGGATTCCTAGATCATAAGGAGTCTTCGGAGGTATACATCTGAGGTGTTTCCTGGTCTCTCTGAACATAGATCAAACAGTCCAGCAGTCCTTTTGTCCTTCATTAGTGTCTTTACATCCATCTGAAGTATGATGTGACTTATAAATTGTTCTAAAGCACCTATTAAACTGACATGTAAAGCTTGTTTCATAAGACCATCTTGCAGCTTTAGATTTAAAATTATCAGTATTTAGTGGTGAACATTATCAGATATGTCTAATACAAATTTTTAATACAGATTTGTCCAAAAGTAGAGGCAAGCATACTAATACCAACGATTCAATATTTCTTGTACAGTGTTATTTTAAAAATAGAGAAGATGTTGGAAAGCTTTCAGTATTTAAAGAAACGCCTTGAGTGCTGCATTTCAGCTGAATGAATAGTCAGCACAAAGTCTGATTGGATTGAAGCCACTTTCCTTTGATGAGTGCCCACAGTTAAGGCTATGGTACAGAGTAGTTGTCTATGAGTATTGTCTGTGGTACAATTCTTAAAAAAAGCTTTCTGTTAATGAAAATTTGTGAACTTCTTATTCAGGATTTCACTTCTCCCTTAAAAAGTTAGTTATATTCATGTCTTAATGATAGAAAAGAATAAG
The DNA here is from genome assembly GCA_032466535.1 of Forpus xanthops. Classification (NCBI taxonomy): domain Eukaryota; kingdom Metazoa; phylum Chordata; class Aves; order Psittaciformes; family Psittacidae; genus Forpus; species Forpus xanthops. The sequence goes on from JASSUY010017423.1 coordinate 5,558, forward strand.
TAGTGGAAATACCTTTGTGAACACTAAATAATAAAGAATTAGAGAGTCCATTTGTTACTGTGTATGTACTTTCAATGGAGAGATATGTGTTCAACTTACTTTTACATGGAGAATCCATAAAGCGCAGGAAAGGCAATGTTTCAACACAGATACAGTGAATATACATAATGGAAATGTCAAAACTACATTCAGGAAATGTTGTCCTTAACATAAAAGTCTGTTGGTTCAATAAGTGAATACTGTAGGTTGTATCTACTTCACTGAACAGGAGGAAAATTGCAGGAAAAAGTCAGTGGGAAACTGCATCAATGGAGCCTTGTGAAGCTTAAAGATGAACAATAGAGCTGAATTAAAAAGGGCTTTAGTACTTAGTTTCAGATTCTAGTATTTGCATCTTAATTTCAAATTCAGCTCCTAATTTCTGATTGACTGACAACAGGAATTAAGAGATGCAGAGATTTATTGAAGAGAAAGATTTCTGAAATTGCTCTGAGGTCCTGAGACACCAGGGAGGGCGTGCTTTAAAAAAAATACTATTTTGAGACAACTGAGATTTTGATCATATTTTTTTAACTGTAGAAGTTATTAATCATAGTGGACTAAATGCTAAAATGGGAGAAGTAACCTGAAGGTATTTTAGCAGTTGAAGTAATTAGGAAGGAAATTACAGAAACAGCAAAACCAGTGGGTTACTTGCTGCTTTCTCTGCTGTCACATTTTGTAACAGAGCATGGCTTCATGTTTGTCCAACACACAGATCTTGTTTTACCAATTTTCTTCTTAACAGATATTTATGAAAACAGATACAGGCAGATAAAAGTTAGGTAAGAGAAAAGACTGCCAGAATAACAAGAGAGGATATTTCATTAGAAGAAACAAGAAGCTGTTTCAGTCATTAATTAGAGTGGCCTGTGGGGTCCTGAGTCAGAGATGTCTAGTTCTGAGGTCAGCAAGGGTGCCTGCTTAGGTCCCTGTGTAGAGGGGTCAGGAGCTGCTTTATTGGGTTTGCTATTCTGCACTTGGGTAGGATCTCTCTTTAAAAATATGTCAGCTAATTACAGAGAAGCAGGATTTGAACAAAACATTTTTGGCACAAGAAAAAAATGATTGCACACTTAGGAGGGGGAGTGAAAAAAAAAGGAAAAAAAGTGAAAGTGCAGTTCTGAAACAGTATTTTAACGAGAAAAGAAGCAAAGCTCCAGCTTTTGAGGTGGTGCCTGACATAATAAGAGGCTGGACTTGATCTGGCTCCCTTCCAGCACTGTGACCTTCACAACCTATGTGTGATGATGCGCTGTGCACAATGAATCTCAGTCATTAGTGCTTCCCTGCCTCCACAGGGTCTAGAGAGCACTTGTGCCAGAGGAGAGCTGAGCTGCGGGAGCGTGGCGGTATGTGGCTGTGCTCCTACCCAGCGGTGGTCCTGGGGGCACCAGAAGTGGTCTGTGAAAGGACAGATAGTTTTTATTTGGGATTTTTTCTGTGCCAGGAGGCATAACCCTGACCACAGAAGTGAGAGGCCTTTTTAAAATCATCCCTATTTAAAAAAAAAAAAAAGTTGATTGCAACAATAAATTATGGTTTCATAAAACAATCATGCTTTGTTTGCTACATGCTAAATATTTTACCTGTTTGCTGTCTTTGCGGCCTATCTGCCAGACAGGATGCTTGGTGCATTCTGGGCTACGCTGTTTCCTTTCCTCAAAAACGGGGTGAAGTGTTGGTTTGTAGGGATGTAGATGTTGGAGCCATTGGAACTGCCATCTGAAGAGCCTGTGGGAGCAGTACTAAAGCTTTAGTACATGTGAAATACAGATGTCTTCTGGGATGTTTTTCTACCTTAGAGAAGATTGTAGAGCTTGCCTGGTTTGTTTTTTAGTAACAAAGCTATGTTTTAACTTCTCATATTTTACTGTGTCTGTTGTCCTGCACAACAATACCCATTTTTCACTTTAATGAGGTTTCAAATTCCTGCTAGTTTTGTTTAAAGACAGTAATGAAAGTACATTTTACGTAAAAAGTGCAGATTCAATATGAGTAAGTTTGTATTTGCAGGCTTGTTTCTTTGTGGATAGAACATTTTGTTCACTATTTTAACATAAATTTCTACTTCAGTTTTCTGAAGTTCTCTTTTATTTATTTTTTTAAATTTATTTTTTCCCATACTAAGTAGAAGATGTGTACAGTAAATTTATAAACTAATTGTTTGGACTTTCTGCTTACAGTTCGACCGTACATCCAGACATGCATAGCTGTAATTACATATTGTACATTCTAGTTTCCAAGAGAAGAAAAGTTAATTTTGAGGTTGCTATGATATTCCATATATACAAACAGGGTAGCCCTCCTCAACCTGATAATGCTGTTATGGTAATATGATTATCAGGCTGCCATGGGAAAAGAATCTTACAGAACTGTGCTATGTGGCAACTAACGAGTGAAAAACTTAAGGGGATTGAATTGCTTTTTTAAAATTGCGGGTAATTACAACAGATTAATTAATTGTAATTAGTTACCTACATAACTGGGATTCACAGACATGATAGTAATATGGCTATTTGTAAAACATGCACACAAAGCAATCTTCTCTTAGAATCCATTTTGGAGTCTGGAAGTGATTTAGATGGTATTATTGACATTACATCCAGGCTTGATTTCTGACTTGGATTTCCAGTGTCCACAAAGTATTAGAGGCTTGTTGAGACACTGTGATCTCTCACACTGTAAGATTCGGAAAAGTCACCATGCTCATTTGTTATCTGTATAAGGCCATAGATGCTCATATTTAGCTGAATATGTCCATGTTTCTAGAAATTCTTTGAAGTTAGACCAACTAGAGATAGAGGGCAGAACTCTCTGTATCATCAGCAATACATTTTAACTGGCTAGAATGTTCAGAACGGAGTAAACTATTGGGGTTTTAATTATCAAAGGACTAAGGCTAGAGTGTTCTAATGAAAGTCATCAGATTTCAGATCTGTTATATGTAGACATAAATTCAACAGAGCTTAAGTACAAAGGTCTTGACTATGGTATGTCTTGTTGAGTTTGCTGGAAGATTTTGCAAGAGGAGAGTTACCCTTTAGGTTGTTGACATTTTATGAAAACTTTTAGAATACCAGAAAATCAGAGTACCAGAGAAATGGGGGAAGCTTTGAACAATACTGATTTGGACAATAACAGCTGAGAAGTCTTAAAAAAAAAATTCTGTTCAGTGCTTGGTTACTAAATAATTTGTCTTTATAAATCCAATTAGAAAGTACTCAGTGTTTTCATAAATGTATCTGCTGAGACCATAGGGTTCACAAAATCTTCGCAACTGTCTGTGAGGAAATGTGTTACTGCAGTGTAGTACAGAGTTCCATGGTGGTTTTACAAATCTAAACTTGATTCTTACCAGAGTAATTCTGTAGTTCCTGTGTCTGCTGCTAACTGCTAAGTAGTTACACCAAAGTAATAACTAGATATCAAATGAGAGATTCAACATACTGAATGTTCCTATGGATTCTATTAACAGGATATCAAAGTTTACTATAAAATTAAAAATTAGTGGTGGCTAAGTAACTTTTTGAACAAATTTTTGTCTTGTGCCATTAATGATTATCCAATGAACTTTTCATAACAAATTATTAATGACAGACATTTTTATTCTTGATTTTCTTTGTCATAGAATCACAGAATAGCTTGGGTTGAAAGAGACCTTTAAAGACTGCCTAGTCCAACTGCCCTCTGTGATGGGCAAGGATACCTTCCACTGGACCAGGTTGCTCAAAGCCCCATCCAACTTGGCCTTGAGTACTGCCAGGGATGGGACAGCCACAGCTTCTCTAGGCAGCCTGCACCAATGTCTCACCACCCTCGCAGTAAGGAATTTCTTCCCTCTATCCAATGTAAACCTACCATCCTTCATTCACCCTTGTATCCGGTCTAACTGCCACCCTTCATTGTGTGTTACTTCTGTCAGTCAACTTTGAAGCTGAACACAGTCTTTCCTCCCCCTTGCACAGCCCCTGTTGTGACATGTGCTCCATGGTTCCTGCATATGCATATCCCAAGGATGCTGAGGGTCAGAATCCACCTCAGACAGCTCCAGGGACTTTTCAAGCCTCACACTCCTCTCAGCACACAGCAACTGCTACTGCTGTCGCTGCTGGCATTCTCTTCCCACTGCTTGTCAAACTACCACTTTTCTCTGCTAACTGCATTGAAAGGTGGGAAGTTTACAGTAAGATCCAGCTAAAAGAATTTAACTTCCAAAGTCAGCAATAACATAACATTGTTATTAATAACAACTCATACCTGTAGGTGTTTCTGCCTCTTTCTCAATAACTTTATTCAAGTGTTTGGCAAAGAAAGAGAACTCTCAAAGTATGTTTAATTCCAGATTTATCAAGCAAAATCTTAATCATAAGTGTATGCAATTCTCATTTGTTTCTAAGAAAAAAGAAAACCTAAATCTTTGTGGGAAGGAATAAGTCACTGTAAATAATAGAATCTTTTCTAATGAAGAATACTGGATATTTTGTGTTTTGACAGATGATGTCTCTCATAGATAATGAGTAATTTCTAGAGGAAAGTTACTGTGTTTAGGGTATTGTATTTTCAAAGAAATTTTTTCTTTCTTTTATTGTAAGAATATAGTAAGAAGGTTGGGAAGAAGTAACTAGTTTCTCCAAAGTCTGTAATCTAAAACTCTTAATATAATGTTACCATCTGTCATCTGAGGGTCTGTAAGCTTTGAGTACGTTAAAGTTAATTTTTTGTGTGTATATTACATTTTTTCCTTCCATTAAAACAGGCTCCCTAGGGTGAGATGAGATGAATTAAATTCTACTAGGTGAAGATCATGCTTCTTTACTACGAATGAAAGATAGCAAAAGGGACCTGGTGTCTACAGAAAAAGCTAATTAATTGGCACATTAAAAATCGCCACTAGTTCCAGAAAACAAAACATAGTATTTCTCTCTGCTAAGCTTATCTCAGGTTTTTTTCCTCTGTTGCTAAATTTCCCCTACTGCTAGATAAGTAAGAATTTAACAATGGGGGATTGTTGGCATCCAGCAATATCTATTGGAAGACTTTATCCCAAAATTTCAGTAGTATTTTCCTCATGTTTTAAAGATTAACCAACTCAAATCCCTGAATATACTGGGCTTGATATTTTTTTTGAGCCATGTAAAATTTTGAAATTTTACTCCAGGTATTTTTGCAAATAATTTTGTCAAAATGTGGAAAGACATTGATTCTTTTTTTCTTTCAAAGCCAGATCGTTTTGTTATTTGTAATTCTAATCTGATGTTGAATGAATAGGTTTGTTTAAAACAAAAATTAGACTGTTACAGTCTTTTACCTGTTAATTCTGTAAAAGCTGCTGCTTTTGATGTTTTCTCTGAGTGAAATCTTACCTGTTCATAACCCAGTATTTCTTTTGAGAAGCAATTTTGTGTCATGCATTCTAAATGTGAACTACATTGTTCTTTTTACCTGCCATGTTTACCTAGGTCGTTTTCCATACTAGAAAAGTTTCTAACCTGGACCTTTGAATGAGTAAGTAGGGACAGAGAGTTAAATGTGCTTGTATGATCCTATCAGGTGTTTAACTGTATACACTTTGGGGTCTTTTAGGAAATGTTAATTAATGTTAAACATTAAAGCTGGTACAGTTGCTCCAAAACACTTTCCTTGGTGAGGTGCATGAAGGAAAGAGAGCTGTGGTGTGCCAAAGGGCTTTGCAGAGCCCTGTGCCTAAAGCAGGTCCCACTGAACTTAGGGTTTTAGCAGGGCACTTATGAAGCTACCTAGATTTGTCTTCACAGCTGAAGAGACTCTCACTCATCAGGTAATGCTGACAGTGTGACAAGATCTTCCTTATGTGAGTGAAGGGGGCTCTTGCTATGCTCAGTCTCATCAAGGAGCTATGGTGTTCAAGGGTCTATCAGGGAGTGAGGCACTTTGCTTGTTCAATGATAGGTGTGTTTTTCATGTGTAAGAGGCAACACTTAGAAGATCCTAATGAGCTGGGACTCAGCAAGAGCTTGTGTGAATCAAGAGCTCTTGTTTGTCGCAGTGGCAGATGTTGCTTCTGCGAGCAGCAGGCATGATTACTGTCTGGATGGTCCTAAGATGTGACAAGTGTTATCTGGCTGGAAATTTGTCATGCTTAACCCCAAGCAAAGACAGAATAAAGCTTGTCAACACAGAGGTAGCCTACAGATACATCATCATTCTTGCCATCCAAAATCGCTATGATTTTTTATTAAAAATAGAAGTGAATGAGAAGCAGCTCGGTTGCTTCTAATCCAGTCTTACTTGCCTTTAATTGTAATAAGCTTGTGGAAGAAATGTGAAGCTAGGAATTTACTTCCATGTTTATTTATGAGGGAGGGTTTTTTATTAATTGGTTTGGCAAAATGAAAAAAGTTACAAATTCATCAAAACTCAACTCTTTAGTTGAGGTTTGCATTCTTCATAATTTCTTCTACTTCTTTTTTAGAGTTTCTTAATAGCTATATTTTACCACTTACTACTTTTTAGTGGGGAAAGCCCCCATACCTAGCTCTAACTGCTATTAGTTTAAGAAGGGAAACTCCATATTTTCCAAGTGGTGTTGAAGATGTTAGGCACTCATTTGAAGAATCTGGTTGAGATATGGTGCACTTGGTTTTGGTTATGTATTCATACCTGGGAGGCAAAAATAATGGAGAAGTATGTGAACCAAGAATATGCAGTTTCTGTTATTCCTTCTAGGTCTTATGGGAAACCTTACTCTAGGAGCAGTTCAGGACTGGCATGCTATTTTGTAGAGCTACTCTGACCCCTGACAAACTTTCATCGCTAATCAGGTGTTAAATTCTGTTCAGTTGTTCCTGTTCTCCTGGGCTCCTAGTAGTTATATGGAAGACAAAGTCAAGTAAGCTCTGTTATTTTTAAACAAAAAAACTCTCAAATAAAAAAATAAAAGCAGATTGATGGAGAAGGAAGACAGGTTAATTAAAAAGGATAAGGAGCCTGCACAATAACAGCAGGAGTGATGTATTTTAAATCCTTCATTTCAAAGCTGGTAAAATTATAGTGCTCTTTCATTACTCCTCTTTAGCCAGACTGAGATGAAAGTTCTGTCTTTCCAGGCAAGGAGTGAATACTGTTTTTTTCAAGGCAGTTTTCTCTGTTCCATCAAGCCGTACCACAATACTATATTTTCTGTGTCACCTCAAATTCTTTTAAAGTTTCCAGAAGCCACAATGAAGGGGAATAGTCTCTATGCTAAGAGTCAGCTAGTGCTAGTGTTATTCCCTGATCTTCTTTTTTTATTCACCTATTGTTTTAAGAGATAATTTTAACATTGATCTTTAGTGGCAATATCAGAACCTTTATTTGGCTACTTCAATTGTCTGCCCTCTAGATAGACTTTTTATTCTGCACCTGTTTTATCTTTGTACACCATATATTATTTTGCAAAAGACATCTCTCCTTCTAATGATCTGAGGAGTAAGAAGGAAAAATGACAATCTCTTGTCATCAGAATGACAAATCTCAGTGTTTTCTCTGAAGTATTTACATTTTCAAGTGCTCTGATGTGGCTGTCATGAAATGGGCATATAAAAGTATTATCTGTCAGTATTTATGTCCATCAGAATTATTTACTGGCAGAGAGGGAGGCTGACTTTCTATTGGAAAATTGAATCTTGAGAAAATACATAGCTGGGAGCTGCATAATAATAGATATGCATTTGTTGTCCTGTGTGCCCAACATATTAAACTGTACTTATTATGGTGCTCTCTGTTACTTTTAAACTAACATATATATGTTGAATAAATTTGGTTTGTATTGAATAAGACAACATAGAATCATAGAATCATAGAATAGTTCGAGTTGGAAAGGACCTTAAGATCATCAAGTTCCACCCCCCCTGCCATGGGCAGGGACATCTCCCACTAAACCGTGCCACTCAAGGCTATGTCCAACCTAGCCTTGAACACTGTCAGTGATGGAGCATTCACAACTTCCCTGGGCAACCCATTCCAGTGCCTCACTACCCTTACAGTAAAGAATTTCTTCTTCATATCCAATCTAAACTTCCTCTGTTTAAGTTTGAACCCATTGCCCTTGTCCTCTCATGAAGAGTCCCTCCCTATCATCCCTATAGGCCCCCTTCAGATACTGGAAGGCTGCTCTGAGGTCTCCACACAGCCTTCTCTTCTCCAGGCTGAACAGCCTCAACCTTCTCATCCTATCTACATAATGTAAGTTTATTTCAGAGAGGTTGGAATGCCTTCCAAAACTAATGTTAATGGAGAGAATACTTATTTTCTGGTTGTACCGGTAATTTAATGCCATTTTACATATTTATCTGGTTGTATATATACATATGTGTGTATCATGCTGATATACATCATGATGATGAAAGATGGTGAAAGAATATCAGTGACTTACCTTACTGTCTGCTGGCCAAATTAGCAGTAAGTACTGCAGTACATATTGAAGCCAACTTCTTATGTTTCTACTGCCTTTTATATGTGAAGGAAAAAAAATAACATTTTCATCATATTTCACTATGAGAATAACTAAACCAGCTCTCCAGGGCTAGAGGAAATAAGATAATTATTTTGTGATGCTTGTCATAGCTAACAGCAAGTGGATTGCAGTGCACAAAAGCTAAAAGTAACTTCTTCAGGTGTAATGAAAATGTAAAAAAGTCAAGCTCTCTGGGTTTAGTGGTAATTGAATCTCAAAAGACTCATAGTATTAGGGTTGGTTTTGTGCTTTTTAGTTTGGTTTGTTTTCTTTTTTTAAATCCTGTTCAGTTTCTTTGAACTTAGCTGAATGCGTCAAATTAATATATATTTCATACACAAGTGTATCTATTGGATTGATGAAAATAGAATAATTGATGAAAAAAAGAATGAAAAAAAAAGGACTTGTCATATTATGGGAGGAAATGTCTGGGAAAGGAAGAAAAGACTTCTTACTGAATATGTTTGCCTATAATTATGTCAACCATAGAGGCAGTAATAATAAATTGCTATATCACATATTACAAGGAAACATGACAGGTCTGTGTATAATAGAACCATCCAGGACAAGAGCAGTTTGGTTTGAGATTTCTAGACAGAATGGTGGGATGCTGGAAATGGCTGTGAAATTTAGTACAACATCTTTTATGTAACAAAAAAGGTGACTTTTCCCCATCTATTTGTTTAATGTATCACAAGAATCTCAGAGAGATAGACATGTATGACTCCCATAATGCATTTGGTCTTGTACAGAACCATGAAGTGAAGTCACTAGGCTGTATTAAATGCCATAGCATGACAGACTCATATGCAACTGTAGGTTATCAGAATGGGATGTGTAATTAAGCAATTGCCTAGGAGACTGAAAAATTATAAGGCATATTTTTTGTTGTAGAGACTTCTTATAATGGAGCTTCTAAATACTATGTCCTCACTTAACATAAGATACACACACACACAAATTGGTGGCTGAGGTTATTACAAAGAAGACAATGCGGTGAATCAAGACCAGTCTGTAGGCTAACACTTTGAAAAGTCCCAGGAGCACAGTCCCTGGATTTCAATGTGGCTTATACACTTAACCAGTCTGATTTCCTTCTGCAAGCCCCAGCAAGGGTGCTATGATTGTTCAGAGAACAGAGAACAATTGTGGTCAGAAAGATGAGATCTCAGAGACTAATATCTTAGAAGAACAATGTTTCTGAACAAGTTGAAACTTCTTGACAAGAGCCTTAGGGTTTCTATTTCTGAGATACACGAAGACTGTAAACAACTTACATATGCTACTTGCTTGGTGCCAGATGCTTGCAGCCAGGTTAGTTGAGTCTTTAGAAGCTGTAGGGAAGAAAATGTACCCTGTTTTGTTTATTTTATTTTTTTTAATGGATTGTTATTTTTCACAGTGCTGTTGGAAGGCTGTAAAAAGAATCAGCCCGTGTAAAGGATATAAAAGAATACTAGCATGACCCATTAAACCTTCTCTCCTTTTGCTGTTTTTCAGTAATTGTGAAAAAATTATCAAAAAAGGTATAAATTGCCTATTATTATATATATAAATAATATATATATATATAAAGTGTCTATTTTGACCAAGTATGGTAGGTTTTAAAAATAAACATACATATTTGTAACTTTTATTTTTCTTCAAAGCCTAGTGATGGGGCACAAACTGATGATGGTACCGTTTGCCAGATTTTGATTTACAACTTTAACTTGTAGTTACATTTTGAAAAACCTTGCTTATTTTTCCTGAAATAGCCTAACCACTGTACCCCATGACTACTACAGTGGTGCTTTCATACCAACAAAACAGACTGCTATAGACTGCATGGAAGGGTACATAAAATGCTGTTCTAGAAGCGAACATATTACATGTTTTTGTGAGGTAATACTTGACATCTCATATATGTGAAATATTCTTATTTCCTTGAACCCTTTTAATTTAAATTTTTAGTAATTCACTTAGATGTGAGAAATACTAGTTGTCAGGAGTAAGGTTTAGAAGAGCTATTGATAAATAAATGACTTCTAGCCTTAAATGCAAATTGTGCTTAGCACTTGCTTTGGTACAAAGAAATAAGCAACTGTCTTCCTCCTGTGCCTTATGACAGCCTTATAAGCCATCTGTGAAATCTGCTGGAAGATAACTTGGATATGTCTTCCCTTGCATCAGTCCTGAAGACAGTCACTTCTAAGAAGTGGTTGTCTTTAGAGATCATTTATGTAATATAACTCAGCTTACTAAAATGTGTTTGAAGTACGAACCAGCCTGATGCATCATAGATTTGTAATTAAAATACTATCCACATTAAGCTTCACATAAGTTAATTAGACATTTTTTATGTAGTGAGACTACATGTTTGACAACTTAAAAAATTATGAACGAATACCAGTCTTGTAAAGTGAAGAATGTAAATGAAACTTATAATTTTGGGGTGGAGTGATAGATGTTTCTTAAGATGTAACAATGGCATCACAACTTTTTAAACTTCAGTTTCTTATATATCTTTTTCCTTCTAATATATGGTTGATTTGATTTGCCAGTTGTGTAAATGACTGACTGGTGACAGATCTGCTGTACATCTGGTGTACGGTATTTTATTGGTTCTGGGTTATGATATTGTATATTTATGGGAGAAAGGGCACAAGTCTGATTTTCTTGCTCTTGAACCCTCTCATACTTGGAACATCTCTGGCCTGTTTTATTTATCTGGAAAGGTTCCTTTTATTGCAGAAGAAAAACACTATCCTCAGTTTACTTGCATGGTGATATGAACAAGTATGCTGATGTTAGTATGACCTGGTGAATCCATTTTATATTTTGACTTTCATGAATTTAACACATTATTCCAGTGAATATGGAATTAAAGAAATATGTATGGTTCTTTAGTGTCTTAAAGAGTAAAGCATTTTGTAAAGAAAGATTAACAGATTGCTCAGTGCCAGTGGCCTTTGCTTCCTGAGTAGACCTGTCATGGTTCGCTTGCAGGGTTCCTACTGACATTTTGGCCAGAAGATTACCCTAGAATTGAAGAGGGTCAGTTATGTCATCGGAACGTCATTTTAGGTCTTAATGGTTTTAGTGATCTATAGAATTTTGGGATGTATTCTGTGGCATGTAGGGTGCCAGTGGAAATGGAGTAATGCAATTAGGTCTTCGGGGTATGTCTCTGGGTGTGTGTATTGAAATCAAGTGTCTACCTTTTGCACAGTTTTATCTATGGGGAAACTGAACAGTAGTATTCAATAAAATGAAAAAAAAAACCCAAACCTTAATGGCTTAAAGGGCAGTTATTCTTTTAGTTTATAAATTCAGTGGAGTGTCTTCTCACAGGCTATCCTCCCTAGTCTAGCACAGGAAAGGCATGCAGGAGGCATCACTGGTGCCTGTGCCATTCCTCATGTTTGAGGACAAAGGAACAAAGTGTCTCAGCTAACTGCTCTGTTTGAGGAGGAGACTAGGAAAACTAAGACTGACATTGTAAGTCAAGCAACATTTAAAGCTTCAGCTTTAACTTAATTTAGGTAATTATTTTAGTTGCCATGCTGACATGTATGGTTTGGTTTTGCTTGGTGGTTTTACTAATATATGGATTTAATGTTCACTTAAATATTTCTGATACTGGTGCTTGTTAACTTACATTGATTCTCCAGTCTTCTTTTGTAAGAGTGAAACACCTTAAACAGAATAACAATTTTGCAGATATTCTCACAGTATTATCTGTGAAGATAAAAAATGTTTTCAGTTTAATAATAAATAATCTATTGGAAGCACTCTCTCTAAAAAAATCATTTGAAGTCATTAATTGTATCAACTACTTTCAGTATCAGGTTACCCATTCCAAGTTATGAATTTTCATAATTCAGTTGTTTCACAGCTTGCATTCAATACATTTTAATATTAGAGAAACACATATGAATTAAATTTTGCCATTGTCACTGTTTTACTGTTTTTGCAAATTGCAGATTGTAATGTTTCAAAAAAATCATGGCAATAGAAGCAGTGAAGACAAGAAGTTTGATTACTCATATAATGATGCTTGATACATTTATAGACAAGAATACATGCTGGGGCTGCAGTTATTGCAATTTATACTTGATATCTGAGGAGAGCTCTTTCAACCTTATATGCTATAATCTGTTGAGGCCAGTACACACTTCTGGGTATCACACTGCCTGAAAGACTGCTTGTTTGTGGGATAAATCAATATGGCTTTGGGGGATGATTTCTTGGCTTTTTCAGTTCTTCCTGAAAAGGTTAGCCACAGAGGCATCAGAGGTGTGTAGTAGGCTACAGTAAAATTTTAGTGATGATAAGCTCTTTCAAGTACCTGGCTTCGGCGCCTTGCCCATTGCTAAGTGCCATTCTGTGTTTCAGAAGGGTTACACCAAAAATTGCATTGTTAGTCACTGCTACCTTTCTCTTTTCCTCTAATGCTTGGGTCATAGACTGCTGTCAGGTATTATGTTGGGTTTTTGCTTTTTTTTTTACATCAAACTGAACAAGGAAAATTCCTGATATATATTGATACTGAAGGGAAATAGTTGTGATTGAGGGACCTTGGGTCATAGTAGACTGTGGAGTTTGGAAAACTATTCTGCATCATCTGTTGTTTGAGGATACATAACATATATGTTCAATTGACCTTTTGGACTAAATAGCTTTTGCAAAACTGATTAAGGTGATCGCAATAAGCTTGAGTTAGATGATCAAGACTGCCAATGTCAATCCTCTGTTCCTAAATTTAGGATTTGAAAAACTGCAGCTTTGATGTAATGTCTAGTGTTCATATGGAACAGGATATTATTTTCAACAGATTGTCCTCAAAGTGTTTTAAACAGTCTACATTTTGCAGTGTTGTCACTTAAATAAGAAATTAGGAGAATGAAAAAAAAATCTTACATTTATGGGTAATAGATGCAAGTGATCTGGGATGCATTATATTCCTACACACAAAAGCCTAAAGAAGAGCTTAATTTAAGGTTGTCACTGCATTATAAGATACTGTCTTTCATAAAAGAAGCACTGCTGCTTGAAACTATTATTTTTTGCAGAATGGAGAAAATACCCTCCAGTAGACTTCATCAGATGCTTAGAGTATTAAGGCATGAATTAAGCTGAACAAAGCTTCTGTGGCATTTTTGTTAACAGTGGTTTTAATTCAAAATTTCTGAGCATTCCTGAAAGTGTCCAATATTTCAGTATTTATAATCCTTCTAATCACTTCATCACTGCATCAAGTATCTGAAAAAAATCAAAAGGTGATGCGTTTACACTCCCTTCCTGTCAACAGTAGTAAATCAACCTGAAAGCAAACTAATTATAGTTCACAAAATGTACAGATTATTCGGCTTACTAAAATGCCTGAGTCTTGTGAGGCAGCTATGGGGAAAAAAAAAAAAAAAAAGTCCAGCTAATACTTGGGATTTTGATGGTTATCAGAATTACATTTGTTGCATTTTTAAAATTCATGTGCAGGTTATCGAATTTTAGAATAGTTTGGGTTTGAAGGGACCTTAAATATCAAATTTCAGCTTTCTTTCCTTACAGTGACCTAGATGCATGACCTCCATAACCTTGGATTCAGATATCTCCCAGATAAATATCAAGTGCTATTATTTCACTTGTTTTTGCAATTAAAAGAGAGGGATTTTCCTAATTGTCATGGTTTAAGCCCAGCCAGCCATGTAGTTTGCTCACTCACTCCCCCCTCTTTCTTCCTCCCACTCCCAGAGGGATGGGGAGGAGAACTGAAAGAATGTAACTCCCACAGGTTGAGATAAGAACAGTCCAGTAACTAAGG
>JASSUY010017424.1:0-13805 GCA_032466535.1 Forpus xanthops
ATTCTCCTTCCCATTTCCTCGGGACTGGGGAAGAAAGAGGGGGGAGTGAGCAGAACTGTTTGAGGGGCCTCAAACCACGACACTCTCTAATCAGGGAAAGAGACATTTCCAGAGGACATTACAGCCTTTGGTACCTGATCTGCCTTCTGTCTAATCCACAGTTCTAGGGTTCAACTACCTATGACCTTTCTTGATGCATTTTGGTGCAACCCAGTTGTGTGACCTTGTCTTAGCATTAATGAGAACAAATGTTGAACTGTAAAATATCATGCAAGCTAAGACCTTGCATGAAAAAGAAGGTAAAAACAAAGACAGAAGTGAAACTCTTGAGACTAATAGTCCTTCAAGAGTTAAAAGAAAAATGCTGACACAAAAGAGTGTAAAAACCCAAAAAGAAAAGCAGCCAGAAGGTAGCAATTCAGCAGAAACTAGGATCAGACCAGACCTTTTCAAGGAGCACTGGAGGAAAATATTCCCTACTTGACTGATAACTGTCTGGACAGTAAAAGCTCACAGGGAATCTCTACTGACACTTCAAGCCTGATTATATGAGTAGCATAATAATCTCATATTCATGTCTACTGCATGCATTAACCAATAGCTCTTGTGTATTTTATTATATATTCTTTTAGCAGAGTCTTTTTTCACAGAGTAAAAGGTGCCTGAAAAGTAGAGAAGTGCATCTGGAGTTCCCAGTTTCTCTTCGCTTACTAGAGATAGAAGTTATAAAGCTGGTTGGGGTCAAAACTCAGATAAACTCCAACGGAATGAAGGTATTTCGGTTTTTAGGATGGGTTAGCAGTTTGTGACCACTCAGATTTGCAGTGGTAACTTCAAAGTTGTAGACTACAACTGAGGAACTGCTGTCCTTGAGATTTCTTCTCTGCATAAGAAAACAGAAACTGTTCTTACACAATCAAGCCATATGATGAACACCTTATACTGGTTATTTTCCACATTTTCATAAGCATTGAGCCTGAAAGTGTGGATATTTTTGCTGTTTAGGTTTTTTTTAATAGCGGGAAAAAAAAAAAAAAACACAAACCAAAAAAACCACAAAACCAATTATCTGATGGATTCTTATTTGACTTTTTAAATAACTTTTAAACTATAAAATATAGATGCAGAAACTGTTTAGATGGTTTGGGTTTTGTTTTGTTGTGTTTTTTTTGCTTGTTTTCTTCTATAATATCTAGCCCACTGGTAATATTGGTTTTCTTTTTTTTTTTTTTTTAATGTTCTGAAAAGGGATAATTCCTTTTTTTTTAAAAAAAAAAAAATCAATGTATTTGGAAATATTTACTTACTTCTTTTTTTGTTTTATATTTTATCTTTGTTCACATTCACAGGGCATACCCTGAAAAAAAAATATAGACAATGCAGCGAACTGAAATAAAACCATAAAATGATGTTAAAAGAATTGCATGCTATTCATTCTTGCCTAAACTGACACTTACTCTGACACCAATTTAATTTTTAAAGAAAAATAAATTCTAGAATTAATTGATATATGTGGATTTATTTCATTATTTTATAACATGTTCTTCTTGTTTTGACAAAATAGAAGGATAATGTTCCCTAACTTCAATACAAACTCAAGCATTTTGTGAGATGTGCCCTTAAAAAAGAAAAAAATTATTGGTAAAATATAAAGCTGATCTGAAATTTTAAGATTTCATCTAAATATCACCTTGATATTTTCTGAACAGGATTTTTTATGAAATTTCACACATTGTTCTACAGGAAATGTTGCAAGACATTATATTTCTGAAATCTTATCTGTCAGAAGTGTTGCGGCTTATGGAGTAAGAAGCCAAACTGTGAGCTTTGAATTATATCTGGGTGAAGTCCAAAATGCTTATGTAATGAACCAGTATTTATTAGATATAAATTGATGCTTTTATAACTTTCATCAACCCTAGGTGGAGTTAATTCCAGATACAGACATAAGATGAAAAGAAAAATAAGAATAAATGATGAGCTTGATCCCATCCTAGAAGAAACATTTTAATTTTGACCAAAGTAAGAAAATATTTTTTTCTATTGCTGTTAACAGAAGCATCTGGTATTATTTAGGACTTCAACAGTTTAAAATTACTAAATCAAAGGTAAAATTAATGGTCCTGTGAAGCAGATTACTCACTTTTTTTTTTTTTTTTTTTAATCTGCTAAGTTATCTTTAATTGGCCAAAGCTGTGAAATTAGGTTATCCAAATTCTTACCATAAGTGGACATGCCAAAAGACACTAAAGATACATTGTCTGTGAAGACAGGCTTTATTAGGACTCAAAATAATAAATCAGAACAGGTAAGGCTGTTCTTTGAAATGGAATCTCTACATGCCAAGCTATCAGCACAGTGTAAAGCCCTGCCCTTACTTGCGTTTCATATGAGTGCAGGTTAACCTCAGGGAAGATATCCCCCAGTCAGAGCTGACTTGATGTCATCTTTACAGCCTTTCTTATCCAAATGTTCTGTATTAATTGTCAGAAAGATCACAGAAAAATTAGTGTTTGGTGTTTACTTACACTGTAAGACTGATATGAAGCGCAGAGATACCAGCTAATGTGAGCTGCTGAAGACAAATGGACCATGTGAACACCATGCCTTGCACCGCAGCACAGGGTTACAGGGAGTACTCAGTACCTGCACAGTAGCTCTAAGAAAGGACCTCAATGACCATCCTTCAAATCAGACAGGCTTACTGCTCCTGTTTTCTTTCATGTTGTTCTCTTAAATTTCCCTCAAGTTATACATACACAAGAACATATACAAACACACATCTAATGCAAGATTATTTGTCAAGAACCTGAAAATCATTAGATTTGCCATTGGGAACACATAAAAGAATGCTGTTTAATATTTAAAATCCCAGAACCAGTAAGCTAATACCGGCTTCAAAAACAGCTAACTCTTAGCTGTGTCAGCTTGCCTTATTATTGTAGAATCACCAGGTTCGTCCACCAGACCCACAGACAGTTGGAGTCAACTATCATTTCTGTGATTATAAAGTGTGTGCAAGAAGCAAATTCCTAATACCACATCTCCTGCACACCTTGGCACAGATGCAAGTAAATATATCAAGTGCATGACTAAGGTCTTCAGGACAGGGCCATGTATAAACAAATGTTACTTTGTGCTAATGACTGCAGTGATGACAGAAAGTTACAGAGCAGTAAATGCAGGGCGCTTGGTATATTTTACTTGGAATGGGATACTACTTGACATGACATTCCCCAAACTTCTGGTTTAGCCCTGGCACACAGACAAATGCATGAGCCAGATGAGAATTTGACTTCACTTTTTCAAAGCCACTATTACCTTCACAGTTACCTCGTATGATTGTGACAAGAGAAAATAAAATTTTAACAGTGTACCCAGCCAGTAAATCTTGCAGTAGCCTGTTTTCTCTAGCAATAACATCTCACCCAAGACATGACTTGTTCAGAAAGAAAGACCCTTAAAACATTACAAAAGCTACTGATCTTAAGTCAATCTTAAGCCAATCTTAAACTCCTCTTTTTCTCTCTTGGAGTTTTGGAGCCTCTTTAACTTCTTTGAAGGTTCTCTATCTATAATAGCTTGCCTATAGCTTGCCCCTCCTACCAAAGAATGATAAGTAACTCATAATTTTCACCAAATGTTACTGTAAGACTCACCAAATGTTACTGTAACACTCCCCAAAATGTTACTTTAGTCTCATATCATGTATATCAAATCCTTTGTGACCAACATTTTCCAAGGAAAGCTTGAGAAAGCAAGCTGAATAGTGAGGAAATTCAGAGCAGCTATGGCATGCTTAAAATCTTGCATTGAGTAAAAAAAGAATTAATTTACTGTAGCGAAATGACACCACAGATCATCTTAGGTAGAAGAGGAGCTTTTATCTGCAGGCAAATTGAAGAGAAACAGAACCAAGAAACTTCTGAATTGGAGCAGTTCAGATGGAGAGAAAGAGCAATATGAGAATCATGTTAAAATAATTGTTATCCTTGCAGTTGGGGTGCTGCTTAATTATAAGTAATTGTATAAATTTGTTCTCTATGTTAAAAATCAGGAGTAGAGGCAACCTGCACTCTCATCACTAGCAATGTTTTCTATATCTGTAGAAAAACAAAAGTTTAGCTCCATCAGGCTCCTTCTCATTAACAAGGTCTTGTTCACTTCTGAAATGTCTGAAATTATAGCAATTAATTATATCATGAGTCTGGAATGATCTTGCCATCTTTGTTATCTTTGAAAAGTAGTATTAAAAATGTGAACTTCAGGAACATGGCATTTTTAATTCTCACTTCAGTCACCTAGTGTGTCTCTTCAAGGCTTCATATGGCTCATTTAACAATGTTTTAGACTGCTTTTTCCACACTTAGTAGAATAATTGACATGCATGTTTTGAAAAGTGATCAGGGGATTGTGGGGATAGGTAAGAACAAGTGTTGCCTTTCTTTCTCAATAATTCCATTACCAAGAACCAAACTTGTCCAGAATTAATGAAAACTTTATGCAGCACACATTATTTGTCAGTATCTGATTAGGAAAAAAACAAAAAAGAAGGTACTTGACAGTTCCTACTTCACATGCTTTTTGGAAATATGACAATATTGTGGCTGATTTATGTTTACCAGTGTTGTTCTGCATGAAAGAGAGGGTTGATGTTTGTGTTTGTTTATTGTGGGCTTTTTTTTTCTCCTTTCAGAAGGTGTCCTTGTTTTTTAATTTGCTGACCATGTGCCTAGTACTGTCTATTGATTCTGCTATTTAATTCAGTATTCTTAATGTAATTATTTTATTAAAACAGATACAAGAAGGGAAAAGAAAAGGAAAAGAAAAAAAATTAAAAAAGAAGTTTTGCAAAGCTCCAGGTGTCTTTATGCAGGTTCTGATAGCAAGAGAAAACTAAATAGAGGTTAACTCCTGCTTCTCCACAGTCAGTCTCTTCCCTATACATTAAAGTCAGTAAAATTGTATGCTTTGTCATGTTTGGGACATGCCTGGAATATGACAGCTCACTTCTTTTTTCGAGATACTTCACAAGTAAGCTTCAAACTCAGAATTCTCTATTCAGCTTATTTCAAGTGTAGCGTGTGCAATATTGTAATATGTGCTCTATAAATGAATATAAAACTTAGCCCGTTCCTCTCAGAAAGTCTCCTGCACAAGTTCAAAAAAAAAGGATAAGAAATTACTCAAAAACACTTACTAATTTTTTCTGTCCTTCATCTGAAGATGATATTGTAAGTCCTAACATTAATGACAAAAAAAAAAAATAGTTTTTAAAGTTTAAACTTTAAATCTAAAGAAGATGAGACTGTAAATATGCTGACATTCAATGCTCCTGAGCAAATGACTTTCCAAGTCCCACAAAGTTATTACTTTTGAGACCTTTTCTCCTTCAAAATGAGTCGTCCTTTTATCTTTCAGCTATAAAAAATAATTTGTCCTTATATATTGCAATCTTTCATCAGCAAAAACTATCAATGAATAATAAAGTTTACTACAAGTATTGATATTGCCTTTTTTTCTATAATCACTATACCTTAAATTTGCAGCAGACAGTGGCATTGCATCATTTTAAAATCTTTGTAATGTAGTGTATAATGCAGACACTTTTTTTTCTATGACTCAATATTAAAACACAGTTTAATAATAAAAATCAATACTCAGAAATATACTGTTAAGAACTGATGCACATTTATCAAAGTTTCTCTCAACAGCTAAGAAAAGCATTCCAGTAGCATCTGAACCAGTTTTTAAAGCATTTTATCTGAAAAAGTACAAAAGGGGATAACTTACCCGTTTTAACACACACACACAGAGTATTCTTATTTTAACCAACTGATATTACATAAGCTTATTTTGTTATTACATTAACATACTTTATATTACTTTTATAGTCATTGGAGAGAATTCTGGAGTCTAGCCATCTTGATATCATGGAAGTGACACTTTATATGATGCAATAGTTTTGGTACACAGATACATGTGTCTATATCAGTCAGCATATTTTGAATCACCATTCACTATTTCTTTTTCTGTACTTCTATATTAATACTCAGCGTCTCAAAATGTGTGTGTACATGAGCTGACTCCTCTGGAAGAGAGAAAGTGACATAGAACACATACAACAGTAAGAAGACTAGGAAAGCAAATGTCTTAATGGATATAAGGCATACCGCCAGCAATTATGCGAGAAAATTAGAATAGTGATCACACAGGGCAAGAACAATTTCAGAAATTTTACAGATAGAATGTATAATCTTTCTTTATTATTTCTTTTTGATCCCTGTTTCAAGAGTATGCTGGTAAAGAATTGAAATATGCTGGACTTATTTTATTTGCAATTATCAATTTTTAGTGCTCTTTGCAGAAACCTGTTAATCTACCTAGGGTTGTTACCCGAAATGCGCTGAATGGGAGCTGTGACGTGTTAGTTAATAAGAAAAAGCAAGCTGTTTTCTTGATATTCCACAAAATATCGAGACAGCCATATGCTTCATGACTATCCCCCAATATACTCACTGGATACATGCATCAATAAAACATGGTGCTGCTTTAATATGGCACCAAATTGACAGCTGGGAAAGGAGGATAATATGACATCCCCTTTCTAACTATTTCAGGACATGCAGATGTGATCTTGGTCTCATTAAGGCTGTGTTTCTAAAATACCTTTTGAAAATTAGATTTTAATGACTACTGATTTGTTTTTTTAAAGGAGAGAAGAGGATTTTCAGTTCACAAAATAACAAGCTTTCAGTGTCTTGTGTACACCCACAGGCTCTGCAACCTCTTTGCCCCAGTGCTAGGAGTTTGACTGCTCACTGCCAGCTCTGATGTTGTCCAACTCTGTCATATAACGCATGCCCATGACACCACATCTACAACCCATAGGAGTTAATCAAGATCTCGTGTAGGTGTCTTGTGATATCTCTTTGCCTTAAGGCACTGTTCCTCCCAGTACTTCTTTTACTCTCCCTTCAAAAATTCCCAACATAGGAAGTAACTGCCAATGCCTACTGGTACAGTGTTCATTGTACTTAATTATAATTTTTGCAGTCTGTTTCTGTCCTCTGTCTTTTTCTTTGATCTTTGCAGTTATGCAGTATGCTCCTTGGTCTGTATCACATACATTGTTCACATCTTTGCATCAGCTTAAGTGATACTGAGGTACAGATATAGGTAAAGTACCCTAAAAATTCATTGTGCCAAGGTAGGACTGTAGATAAGCATACTGTTAAATAGTCATGCTGTTAAAATAAAACTAACATTGTTAACTTCATACCTAGACAAAAATGAATTTTGAAAGTTGTTTCAAAAACTGGTATAAAACACATCAGCTGAGGGAAATGGTTATCTAGAAAAACCCAAAAGAAAAACAAAAAAAAAACCAAACTCCAAACAACTAATTATGACAAAATAACAAAAAGTGTGTTTTCTCCTGCAGTATTGATTTCTTCACATATTTTCTGGGGAAAAGAAAGCTGCATATTGGATTGTTTGGGGGTGGATGAAGTACATTGTTTCAGGGTGTCACACAGATTTTTCAAATGCACATATGCCTGATGGACTTCATGACTAACGTAAGACAAGACTAAGAGAGGTCTTTGAGAGCCAGAAGCTGTAAATATCTACTGACTCCTACAAGTACTGAATGACATGGATGCAGTTTATAAAATTCTATTTTCTTCAAGTACATATTTTTCTGTTGCATAGGCAGGACAAGTCTAGCAGCAGCAGTCTTCAAGACACAGTTAGTGGTTGGTTCACTTCCAGCAGCTGTTTGGAACAGAACAGTTCTGAGTGAGCCATTTCAGCAACTAGAAATTGCAGCCATCTACTGGTAACTGCCAAAATGTCAGTCAGTCAGTCAGTCAGTCGAAGGATTTAAGCCTTGGCATCTATTTTTATTATCTCCCCAGGCATATCCAGGCTTGTACAAGTAGCTGCTCAACACCACTTCAAGGAAGTGATATCTACAGTGTGACATCTGGCCCCTTTAAACTGCTGTTATTTCACTACTGTATTTTTTTAATTTGTTTTTGCATATGAACACTGATACCATTTAAACATTTAAGACTTTTAACATGGTCTATAAAAATAAGAAGGAATTTAATAATATGCTCTTTTATGCTTTCTTTGCTATTTTCCTTCTTTTTTTTTCAGTAGTAGGCATCAGTAGAAATATTAACTGATAAATCTTGCCCTGTGGTTGTAGAAAAACAAATGTACTTGTTATTTGAAGGAACACTGGTGGTCTAATTACTTGAAGCTGTACAGAGTGTGTATAATAAAGCACTAAGTCACTTTTATGCCCAAAATAATAACTTCTGCTACACTATTAAAATTTTTATTTTTTTATTTTCTATTAGACTTGGGATATTCTTAAGGTCTGAAGGTAAGAGAATCTTCATTGTTATGATCTCCAGTACAATTTTTCTCTGGTTGCTGGGGCACATTGCTTATCAGCCTTGCTAGGAGTGCAGAAAGACTCTTACTGTTGCTTTGGGAATACTAAGTTTTTGTATTCTAACAAGGGGTAGGCTGCTTTGGAAGGGCTCCTAGACAAGGGAAATCTCAAGGGGAGCATGAGAGACAGAAAATATTTGGACCAGGTACAGGATATGAAGGAGTTTTCCTTCCTTAAATCTTTTAATTGAAGGACTGTTTTATCTCAACATTAGCCATGGCTGTCTGGGTTATTTCACTTCTTTGCAGGCAAGATCTGTACCTTCTCTTACTTTTCACTAGTTCCTGGATGGCAGTTTCTTCTCAAATGATACATATGTACAGTTTAGATTTTAATGCCCCAGAAATCCTTGTCTCTTGAATGATGTCCTAGCATTTGATTATTTTTTTTTCTTGTCCTTATATCCTTTGATAGCAAATGCCTGTTTAAGAAGGTAAGGAAAGCTGCTGAAAAAAAAAACTTTTCAATGTCAGTTGTATTGGATGAGAACTAAGAAAATATGTGTGACTGTGTCTTGCCAGTAAATTCTGACTTAATTAATAGGGTATGCTAACAACCTAGTATATTTGACACTGGCAGAAAGTTCTGTTTAGTTTAACTAACAAGTTAACTCTGACGAATGATGTTAAGTGAGGTTCAAGGCATGGACATCTGCCAATTTGAAGTTTTCTTTTTAACTAAGTGTGCAATGAGCTTTTCTCTCTGACAAATTAATGGAGTTCAATGGCCATAACCGTTGCATCACATCAAGTGGGAAGACACTGACATAAGTATGGTGCTTGCTGTAGCAAACCTGTGCTGTTAATTTTGCTTGTGTCAAGAACCAGATAATTCCACTCCCCGGGACAGAATATCATTCACCCATGTTTGTAATCAAATTTCCAAATGGAAAAATTTTGGATTAGTTTTATATGAACAGCATTTCTATTGCCTTCACTGACAAAGGATTTAAATGCAAATGAAGAAGGCTTTTCCACCTCAAAAGTAATTCAGTTGTCTTGTAAAGTGTAACATTTCTCTGAAAAATTATGAAAATTCTTTTAAAAGTAAGAGTTCAAGGTGAAATAAAATTAAAATATAAAAAAATCTGGCTCACATTTTTAACTTCTCTTAAATGTTTGTTGCACTTAAATAATTCAATTCTATGCATACTGCAATACATATTTCTTTGATACATTCCTTTGTTTATAAACATATTTTTGTCATAAATATAACTATTTAGGTCTAATTGCTGTCCTACTATACTGTTGCTGACACTTGTCCATTGAAATAGTATTCAGTTAACTTTTTACATGATATGGTATATTGCAACCACCCATCTCTTCTCCAAGATAATAATTTTAAATGTCATATACCACCACAGTCTACTGAGTGTAGCAGAATTATGGGATCTCATAGAAGTGCCTAATGGAAGGAAAATCAAACATAATGAAATTTTCAAAGAGTATGCTGCTTTATTTATACAATATCAATCAAGTAGACCAGTAGTTAGTAGTCCTAAAACAGTGTACTATCACTAGTCCAGAAACTTCAACAATTTCCAATTTTATTTCTGAGGAAATAAATAGGTTTCCAGCACATGCTGAGTTTAAGGATCTTCCTAAGCCGCACAATGA
The DNA here is from genome assembly GCA_032466535.1 of Forpus xanthops. Lineage (NCBI taxonomy): Eukaryota > Metazoa > Chordata > Aves > Psittaciformes > Psittacidae > Forpus > Forpus xanthops. The sequence goes on from JASSUY010017424.1 coordinate 10,084, forward strand.
AGAGGCATAGGTGCAGGCTTTTGTGGTGTAAGCTCAGCCAGCAACCCAGAACCACGCAGCCGCTCAATTACTCCCTTCTATTCCTCCCCTCACACCGCCCCCTTCCCCCTCTCCCTCCAGGGGAGATGAAGAGGAGAATCAAAAGAATGTAACTCCCACAGGTGGAGATAAGAGCAAACCAGTAACTAACGTATAACACAAACACTACTGTTACCACCAATAATAATGATTAGGGAAATAACAAGGGAAGAGAATACAAACGCTGACCACCTGCTAACCAATACCCAGCCCAACCTGAGCAGTGATCTAACCCCTCTGCATAACTACCCCCAGTTTGTATAGTGGACATGGTGTGCTGTGGCATGGAATACCTCTTTGGTTAGTTTGGGTCAGTTGTCCTGTCTCTGCTTCCTCCCGACTTCCCCTCCTCCTTGGCAGAGCATGAGACTTGGAAAGTCCTTGGTCAGAGTAAGCATTACTTAGCAACAACTAAAACATCGGTGTTATCAACATTGTTCCCAGGTTGAAAGTCAAAAACACAGCTCTGCATCAGCTACTAAGAAGGAGAAAAATATCTGCTACTGCTGAGCCCAAGACACAAGCATAAAAGAATTTGCCCAGAAGCTACACAGTACCCTTTTCTTGATGTTTCACTTGACTTTCTGGTGATGAACATTTTCAAAATTTCTGTGGGCATGCTTCCTCAAATGTTAATAGCATTTCTGAATGATTACTTCATAAAAATATTAAAGCAAGCAAGCCATTACAGCTGAATTTCAAATTCATTGTAAACACATAAAAAAGTAAAAATTATGTCAACATATAGGCTGATGCAAAACAAAGATGATCAGATTTATGATTTTTCAGTTGGATTTCTCTCATCGCCTGCTACATAATTGTACAATTTGTCAGCAGTTATAGATGACTGAATGTTTTCTTTCTTTGATCTTCTTACAAGATATAGATACTCTGGTTATAAACCCCAGTAACCGATTTTCTATGAAGAGTCATTATTTGTGCATAAAGTATTTTCTTTTCATAGCTGTCATACCCACATGAATTTCTTCTCTTCCAACCTTGCAAATCAATTCCCCAGCAGAAGTACCAGGCTTTCAAGTTGTGATGTCACTTGCCACTGTTTAGCTGGAAGTGATAACAAAATGGAAGAAGAAATCATGAGGATATCATGTCTTGCACTGGGACCTGAGTTAGCTTCATTTTGCATTACTTTCTTCAATGAAGATAGAGTAATCCATTAAGCGATGGCTCAGGGCTATCACACTAAGGTGTTGCATTGCACAGCGTAGACTCAGTATGACAGAGCTTGCCTGTCTGAGTCTTCTGGACTGCATCATCTCTCTCACAGTGCAATCAATTTGTATAATTTGTGAATTTTCATATATCTGTATTTCAAGTGTTTTGGTACCTGAGTCTCCATTTTGTCTCCACACCATTTCCTATACTGTAATAATGGTTAAAAATTAAGTCAAAGAAAAGTTTCAAAAGCATCAAAAGGTGAAGCATGTCACAAATCTATTAGAACAAGAGAAGTTAAGCAGAAAGTAAATGAAAATCAGAAAACAGTCTGTGTGTATGAACCACGATCTAAAACCTGTGAAATGAGTTGGAGAACTTGCCATGACTGGTACTGAACCAAACCTACAAGTGGTTTTACTGGTGACAACTGTGTCATTGGAGTCAATATAAACATAGGCAGCTAAAATTAGAAAACATTTCACTTTGAAATTCTCAGTGAACCAAAGAAACTTTCTGTTAATTTAAAACCTTAAAATGCCAACTATCCCACTTATTCTGACCAAAGCTTAACAGAAGCAACCAGCACAAATGTTTACTCTTTGCATAGCCATTTCTCTTCAATGAGAACATTTTTAATTTATGAACATATAGAAAACAGTATGTACAACATATACGAATGTTATTCTCAGCTGAGAGAACTCTCAGGAAGGGCTTCAATTTACTTTTCATGTCTGGATTTCTCTCCTTATATTTACACTGAACTTTTCCCAGACATCATTCTTCTTCTTTGAGGTCTTTATTCACTCTGTTATTCTAGCAGTGTACCTAATCCAGGGTCTGTCTGTGCAATGCTGAGTAATTGATCTCCTTTTAAATACTTCTCAGTGCTCTGGTGGTGTTTACTGGGTTTTTTGAATGAAGAAATCAACAAGAAAGTCTCTGTTTAAGTGAATGCGTGTGTACATGTATTATAAGCCCAGTAAGTCTAACATAATTAAGAAAATACTTGTCCATTCCTTATGCATTATATTTGTGTAGTTATTTTGATAAAATGGACAAAGAAAAACATTATATTGTTTTGGTTTATTTTACCTTCTGTTATACAATTTCAACTTCATCTTATTTATCACACTGTGCAGAAAGGAAGTATATTTGGCATTGACATCAAAAGTCTTCATCAAACAGACAGAACTTAATATAAACCTCAAATCAATGCAACTTTAACCAAAACTTTTCAAATAATACAGAAATTTTCGAGGCAGATCTTGCTGGACTCATGTGTTTTAACAAGCAAGTCTGAGATGCTTTGTGTGTTTAAATTCCTTAAATGTGTTTCTGAATGAATTCAAGTTTTCTTTGTTTTGTTTTCATTTTTAGGAGGTAAACTAACATTGAATGCTATCCCTTTTGCTTTGATTAACTCTCTGACTAAAATGGTTTGTAAGAAGTAATACTGTGGAGCTCTCAGCTGCCATGGAGAGGAGCATAGCAAAAGAAAGAGCAGTTTCAACTAAGTTTCTAGTGAGTTCATTTTCTTTAATTTTCTGAGAAAGCTAACAAGCAGAATCCTCTTCCTCTGAAATTAATGGTTAAACCCATTGCAAAACAAGTTTCAAAAATGAAGCTTCAGTCTATCTAAAAGCTGCCTATGTAATGATGTCCTGAAAGAAACTTCTGTCATGGGTTCAGCAGCAGCAGTCATTTTTCCCCTTTAAACAGTAGCTGGTGTAGCACTGTGTTTTGGATTTTCGGCTTGGGAACAGTGCTGATAACACCAGTGTTTATAGTTATGGCTTGGAATGTTTTGGTTTGACCAAGGAGTTTCATGCTCTGACAGGGAGGAGGGAAGCCTGGAAGAAGCCAGGCGGAAGGGGAGACAGGATACCTGACCCAGGCTAACCAAGGAGGTATTCCATACCACAGTACATCATGCCCAGTTCTGGGGGCAGGAATCCGGAAGGAAGGGGTTCACGGCTAGATCGTCGTCATCGAGTGGTGAGCAGCTCTGCCCTCTTCCCTTGTTTTTCTCTGGCTATTGTTGTTATTGGTGGTGGCAGTGGTGATTTGTGTTATACCTTAGCTACTGAACGGTCCTTATCTCAACCCGTAGGAGTTGCATTCTTTCGGTTCCTCTTCCCATTTCCCCCCCTCCCCCCTCCCGTGAAGTGGGGGGGAAGAAGGTTGGGAGGAGTGAGTGGGCAGGCAGATTGATTTACGCCTGAAATCATGACAACTTCCTATGTCCACACAACACATGCAAAAAGTCTAAGACCACCTACACCTCACACCTACAACAGCAAGAAAACTCCTACATGGAATGTGTTGTGTTGTGAAGTAGAAAGCTAAATCTATTTTAGAGATTTTTCCAGGATTGCAGTCTGCATCTGTTGTCGTGGTTTGAGGCTCTCAAAACTCACGCAATCGCTCTCTCACTCACTTCCCCCTCTTTCTTCCCCAGTCCCAGG
>JASSUY010017426.1:0-31671 GCA_032466535.1 Forpus xanthops
AACACCGCCAGCGATGGAGCATTCACAACTTCCCTGGGAAACCCATTCCAGTGCCTCACCACCCTCACAGTAAAGAACTTCTAACCTGAAAAGATCTGAAGCCCCATTTGGAAAACAGACTCTTCCAGATGGCCATGTAAACCAGCTATTGCATTTTGTTTGGAGAACTGGTTCTTGTATTAGTTGTTGAAACCCATGCTGCAAGTGGTAAGACCCCGCTCACCAAGTCATTTGAGACTTTGTGGCTGCTTGGCTGGCTCTTGGCAGTGTTAGCTTTTGAGAGCATGCTGTCGTGCAAGAGGATGTGTGCTACATTACAGAGTGGTAGCAGTGACTGACACCTTACATATGTTTCAGCTGCTACTTCATTTTTTCTGGCTGAAGCCTTGTCATTTCTTTCATCCTAGGAACAGGCAGTAATGTGTGCTACATGGAGGACATGAAAAACATAGAAATAGTGGAAGGGAATGAAGGAAAAATGTGCATTAATACGGAATGGGGAGCATTTGGTGACAACGGCTGCATTGACAACATCAGAACAAAATATGATAAAGAAGTAGATGAAGGCTCACTAAACCCAGGGAAACAGAGGTAAATGTGATGGTTCTGATGCCAAGAGCCTGGTGAAGTCAGTCTTTGAGACACACTGGCTACTTATAAAAATGTGCTTAATGAGTGGATAATCAGAAAGGAAATTTTAATATTACATTTGATTTGTTGCATGGTAAGTAATGCAGATATCCAGGACAAAAAACCCAAAGACTTACAATTGTTTCTGTTATCACAGCACTGATTTCACCTTAGGACACTTACCAAACAGAACTGTTCTTAAGATTTCCCTGTAGGGTGTAGGCCTTGCTGTGTTGCTCCTCTTAGAGTGTTTTTTTCAAAGGTAAAAATACAACTTGTGCAGGAGGATAAACTGAACCTGACCATTCTTCATTTGGTAAAGACAGCATCAATTCCATATGACTTACTGGTGAATGCATGAGGGGGACAGACAAATGTTTTGCTTCGGTATGCACTCCGGCATTAGCACTACTTTCTCTTTAATATTGCAAGTTTTTATTTGCTAGTTCTGCTATCTTTTAACATAGGTAAATATGTTGTAATTAATATTTGTACTTGAAGTCACTGCAACATGATTTTAATGGTTGAAAGATGGAATTCAATGGCTATTCCTCTGCAAGCTTTTACTGCCTTTTTAGAGGTGATAGGGCATGAACATACCACGCATGTTAAACAGGGCTAACATGCATAAACAACTCTTTAAAAGCTTTTTTTTTAATGTAACAGGTATGAAAAAATGACCAGTGGAATGTACCTAGGTGAAATAGTAAGGCAAATTTTGATCGACTTAACCAAACAAGGACTGCTGTTCAGAGGACAGATTTCGGAATCACTCAGAAAAAGGGGCATATTTGAAACAAAATTCCTGTCTCAGATTGAGAGGTAAAGGTGCTAGATTTATGTAATTTAAATCCCTAAGGTGGTCTGCGACCTCTAGAAAATAGTCATCTGTAAGTCTTCTTTCCCTCAAGAAGTCACTTGTGGCTGTCTTCTTTGTGTACCTCCCTCCTCCTCTCCCATCACCTGAATAAAAGCCAAAAAGGAGGAACAGTGGGAGTTCCAGAATTATTCTAATTCTGTGAATTATCATTTTTTGTCCATGCAGCTGTGTTATCTTGGATGCCTTAACCATCAAACATGATTATACTTGGGCTGTTTCTTGTGGGACTTAAAATAGTGCTTGTTTAAAAAATAAAAAGTCAGTGGTATATGAATACTTCCTGAATATGTGCTTACCTACATATTTGTGCATGATTACAGTGGTCTTCCAGGCTATTTGATACCCTTTCTACTGTTGAAAACCTTGAAAGGTAGTGTCCCAGACTTGAGATCAAAAATAACGTAATCAGGTGGCTCATATGACTTAGCTCCTTCATGACTTTGGGAGTTAGGTAAATAACTACTGTTTATGCCTTCTGGAAATAAAGTCTAACATAATGAAGGGCATGCCATGAGCAAGTCTTCATTCTGAATTCAGGTTGGAATCTACCTGAAAATAATTGAGGGGTGTTAGAGATGGATAAGTAGTCCCCTTTCCTTTGAATCTTAGTTATTAGACTTCCATTTGCATGCTGCCGAAGCTTTTCCTAATGCCTTGCTGCTGCATGCGTTTCCCTCTATGTAGTGACCGGCTCGCCCTCCTCCAAGTCCGGCGAATTCTGCAGCAGCTGGGCCTGGACAGCACATGTGAAGACAGCATCATTGTGAAAGAGGTGTGTGGAGCTGTTTCAAAAAGAGCTGCCCAGCTCTGTGGGGCAGGATTGGCTGCTATTGTAGAGAAGAAGAGAGAAAATCGAGGTGTGGAGCGCTTGCAAATCACCGTTAGAGTGGATGGGACTTTGTACAAACTCCATCCCCAGTGAGTACCTTGGTACCATACTACTTCCCTTTGCTGTTTGCTCATTTTCATTGCAAAACACACTGATCTGTACCAGATTTCTGCCAAGGTGGGAAAAAATGAGGGAGTAAAGATCTAACGTATTTCCCTGCATCCTGCCATTTCTCTTGCCAAGCCAAAGGATCAATACCTGAAAAGTCAAGTCTATAGCTACCACTGTGAGACTTCTCTGGGGTGTTGAGTGAGCTTACTCTTCCAGTATTTTTTTTCAAAAGTTTTGGGGGACTTCTGCAATATCTGGGTATCCCAGATGAAAGTCTATGTTGAGTTCTGGGTGTGGAGTAAGTATTTTGTAAGCAAGGCCTAGAAGTAGATGCAATAGCTTTTCAGTTGGCAGAAGATAGCTTCTTTCATGATCTCTAAAGGCAAGAGAGGTGTTTGGCATTGTACTGAACAAAATTAAAGTGCAGAAAGAGAAATTAAGTTTTGATTGTGTACAGAATCTTTTATATATGATGAACAGGAGAGAAAACAAACAAAAAGGGATGCTGTGGAGAACCAGTAGATGTTTGCTGAAGTTATGGTTACTTGATTTTATATAAAGATCTCAGACCAGAAAGCGGTTTCTAAAATGTTCTGTTCTTCTCTCCTTTTCCTTTCAGTTTTTCTAGGGTCCTGCAGGAAACAGTGAAGGAACTGGCACCTCAGTGTGATGTGACTTTCATGCTTTCTGAAGATGGAAGTGGGAAGGGAGCTGCCCTCATTACTGCAGTAGCAAAAAGATTACATAATGTTGGACAGAAGTGAAAATGAGAGGTCAAGTAATTTCAGCACTGCCAGGCACGTGCTCTAGAGATTTGCTGAGCGATGATTCAAGATAGCTTTGCCAAACACCAGTATACAGGTACCTGTTTTCAGGGAGCAGCTAGTTTTGGCCAACCACTATGTGGATTTTTGTCCTTTGATAAGTTGGATCAGATGTTTCTGCTCCCCACTGGCATTATGTCTTGGCATACCACAGTCTACTCAGTTCTGTACTTTCTGCAATGCATCTATAATGCACATGGGAGAATGAAAACAGCAAAACAATCAACCCCAAATATGTCTTTTTACAATGGCTGATTAAGCTACTGCACCACAACAGAGTTTACCATCAGTTTCTTAGGATTTCTGTGTGGTTTAATTTCTGCTTGGCCTGGCTCAAGGAGTATTGAGATCCTGATGTTGCAGCTATCTAGTGGACATACTTTTTCAATGCTTCACAGGTTTTACAATAAATCTGCAGGTAAAATAAATTAATGGACTTTGGTCAATGATGCTCCCCCCTCCGCTACATTGGTTGCAGGTGCACTGTAATGTAATACTTCCCTGAGTACAAGATACATGTTTAATAGATGAATGTAAAGGGAAAAAGTATGATTCCACAATATATGAGTTTGTGTCAAAATACATTAGTGCATCTGAGTGCACATAAACCTAAACCAATGCTGAATGATTCTGACTGTGCCTGATTCTTTTGATGCTGAGGGAGAGAAAGAATGTAGAAGCAGCTACAGGGTCTGCTATGTTAAGTTTTGGCCTGCCAAAGTAGTTGTGTAGAAAGAAAAAAGTCACCTAAATTTCCAAAATTCTCCTCTTTGTTTTTTTCCCTTAATTATCTCCTTGCCTGCTCATGAGAGGATAGTTGCCAGTTTGTGGAAGGGAGCTCATCCTTGGTTTTAATTTGCTGTTGCTCACTGCTCTGCCTTTGTGTAGTCTCATGTAAATAAACCTGTGGTGCTGTGAGCCTTTGCTTCTCAGTCTAGTGCCTCTTCTGAGTTGTGGGAAGAACATGCAGGCAAGTGGGAGCTTTCTTTAAACCTATCTATATAGTAGGACTCAACAGCACTGCAGTTATTATGAAGGTGGCTTGTAGATAGAGTCCATGTGCTTGTGGGATCAAACATCGCTCGCCTGATTTGCCTATCTCAGAATAAACTGAAACAATAGTATGGTACAGAGAAGCAGCAAATTTATATCCTGCTCATTTCTGTTCTCAAGTATTCCCACATCTTCTTTAATCCTCTCTTCTTGGGTATTTGCTTCTTTTCAGGCTGGCATCAGAAAGTGGGGCCAAGAAATGTGCTTTAAACCTAGTTAGGTCAAAAGTAACTATAGTGCAGGGGGATAAGCATTTGGATTTATGCAATAATCTTTAACAAGGCTGTTGGGTTTAAATTTAGTAATTGCAGTTTCAAAATTTGAAGCCATAGACCTTTCCTGTTTTGAAGTTCTTTAAAGAAACATGTCAACAGCTTTATGTCTGTGTTGGAGTCACTGGATATGTAAAAAATAGTACTTGTAAGTAATTTCCACTTCTGAAAGAATTCCTTGTGGTGCTGAGCTCACTAGACTGAGCAAGTGGGAAGAGACCAGTAACAAACTCATATTATGTTTTAATATTTTCCTCCTTTTGTCAAGAAATGCAGTATTTTACTTTTTCTTTATATTTCAGAATCCACAAAGCTACAGAAACCAAAGCTTTCTATATAGTGAGGGTAGAGTTATTTGAAGCAGGTTTTTTTCCTTGTGATGAAAAGGCTAAATTTGGAGAAGATTTGGAGAAGAAAAACACATCAAGTCTTGGGGCTGTGTGGCATAGAAATAGCCTAGACCAGGTCTTCTGCATTGGCTATTTCTCCCCTTGGCTCTCAGAAATCTTGTATTATCTGTGTAGTTTGGGTCCTTTTGGGAGAGTGGATTGTGCTGATCTGCAGAAGTCCATCTGTGGATGAAGTATATCCCTGGAGTGAGGTGATGCGGACTTGCCCCAGGATGGCCATGTGAGTATGGTGCAGTGTCTTTTGCACTTTTATTCTGAAGTCTGTTCTGCACAATTGGAATTTAGATCAGTAGCAAAACAAACCCTTGCATGAATCCTTCATTTAAATTTAGAAAGAAAACCCATTTTCCTTCATTTTTTTTTCCTTTTAGTCTTTTTTGGAAATTAGCAGAGTTGTACGGGGCCAGTTTGCACATCAGCTGCAGTTATTCCTTTTCTCCAGTAGATTAGGCCCGCACAATAATTTTTTTTTTTGCATCTGCAGTTTTTTTCCAGTGAGTCTGTGGGTGTTGTGGAATCCGATCACATGAACCTGAAACTGCTCTCAAAGTGCTTGGCGACCTACAGCTTTTGTCGAGGTGCCTAAGGTCCAGGACATGCATGCTCTTGCCTTTTCTGCAGGCTGCTGGCTTGCTTGGGAGCCAGGCAGTTCCCATGCAGTTCTGATACACATCTGCTGGACAGGGAGATGGCATCCGAACTGGGAAGGCTGCTGCTTTCTGAAAGGGAATGGGCAAAAATTTGCTGGGCAGCCTTGGAGAAGGGGAGGATTGGCTGCTGCAAGAATTTACCAGGGGTACAAACTTCACTTGTATTTTCCCAGGGATTCCATAAACACACTGACTCTTCAGCTGGCTAAAACAGATCACTCTCCATCTGGGTAATGCTGCATCATCATGTTCCCTATTATGTTGACATATGGAATCTCAAGGACTGCTTTAAACTTGCCATCTCCCTTGTATAGATTTTAAGACCATGAACCAAAACTCTTCTCTGCACATTGTATGTGGCAATTCAATTTAAAGCCATAGCTTAAAATAAAAGTAGGGACCTTCCATTAAATGTGACACAGCATATCATATACTGAAATGAACACAGTACATTTCATCACATGAAGTTGTTAGTCAATTTAAAATAAAATTAGATTCTTCCAGTTTCACATCTTATATGTGCTTTTCTAATGCTTTTTTTTTTGGGATGGCTCTGAAATGCTTCATTTCTTTGTATTTTGGGGGTCTTCCCTCAAGTTAATATATTTAGTACTTCTTGAATTTACTGATTTTATTTAGAGGCTTCTTGAAGATGTGAACATCCTTTCTCAGACCTAGTTCATACATTTGATTTGGGAAATTGAAAGATCTTTAAGCCATGGGTGTGATAGAAGAATTACTGTATGGAAGTACTCCAGTTTGTGCTTTTCAGAAGCTCCCAGTGGATGATTGCAGTTACCCTTTTATCTCTGAGGAAGAGATCATCTGAGTTTGCCTGTTAGAGAGACATTTTGGTGGTTATAGATTCAGGCAGTGATGGTGTTTGACTTGTAATCCAGAAAAATGTAGCAGCAGCTTGGTGGTGACATATTCCTTTTGTCACCCTGATTAAGTTAAAAAGTAAATATAGGATCATATATAAGTACTTCAGAAATCCTGATTAGCATAATCTTCCTTCTTTGGGAAGTCAATATTATATAGGATTAGCAGATCAGTGAAAAGGAGTTTGAGGCTGAAATGTAGGTAATACCAAAAAGAAAGCACTGTTGTGATTTGTTTTCTTGTGTTTGGTGAAATGTGCTGGCTTTTGGTTGGGGATCCCAGATAAAATGTCACCTTAGAAGTAGGTGGAGAGGGAGAGAGGCAAGGAGGAGGGGAGATGTGGTGAATGTTGCCTACCTATAGGTAAATTTAAGAGTTTCTCTAGAAAGAACCTCCACTGCCTTGGACTGTCATTGAGGGCTTATCCAGATCATGTCTCAGATTTATCAAGCTTGTCAAGTGATAGTTCTGTAGTTAGTTGTTACTTTTTTAATAATTTTGAAATAATTATAAAAGACCTAGTCCTGTACATGACTAGGGATGGCCTGTTGGGGAGAGAATGGCAAGGGAAATTGGACGTCTGCTTTGTCCCAACACAACATCCACTCTGTAAAAGTGATGTAAAGCAAGATATAAAACCACCAAAATTTTAATTAATGTTTTCCCCTCTTTCGTTGATACTATCACATTGCAGGTGCACACTGGAAGTGCTATAAACGCGATGGATCATGTCTATGTGTTAGGGGAATGCCAAAATAACTTTTATCTCATTTTATGCTTTTTAATCTCCTCCAGATGCCAGCCTCTTCTTTTCCCAGCCTTATCCTTAGTCTGCACTTTGTGTCTAAGGGTCTCTCACAGCCCAGGTGCCTCTAGTGGTAGTAAAAGCTTTGTGCTGTGAAGAGAGAACAGATTTGGTAAGAAACCTGGTAAAAATGCATTCTTCCAGAAATCCCTTCCCACTGGTGCAAGGAAGTGGCTAAAGGAAAATGGACAAAGAGTTCTAGACTGTAGGTCTGCAGTGTAGGAGTTGAGGATTCAGATGCTGGAGAACCTCAGCAAGCAGGAACTTGCTGGAAAGAGTGAAAGAAGATCCTTTCGCCCTCAATCATTCCTGACTGCTTATTAAAAAAATAATAAAAATCCCTGAAATGTTATTTTTATCTAGGAAAGCATAAGTTAAAGAACAAAAAAAAAAATTCCCCCCAAAACCACAACAAGCCAAAGCTGTATCAAAACCAGAAAGATTTAAAAACAAATCTGAGGGTGACTGAGGCTCTTTCATTGCCACTGTATTTTCTTTTTTCCTTTTGTTGGGAAGGCTGTTTGGAGAAGAGGGAAGAGATGTGCAGAGCACGGCACATCAACAGTCAAAGCTTCCCCATAAATTTGTTATTGCATATCAGAACAACTTTAAAGTCATAACAGGGGGGAAAAGGGATAGCAGCAATGCAACATGTGCTATATTAAAAGCAGTGTATTACAAGCACTATTCAAGGATGTAATTGAGTTAGCTGCTTCATAATTTATTGTTCTGTGGGCAGGATAAAAGAGGAGGGAGGCAATGGGGGTGCTGCCTTACTGGCATCCTTTTTCTTTAGACTTGGAGGCAAGAGCTCCCGGCCTTAGGCATTTCAGCAATACCAGGGTTCAGCTCTCAAAACCACTACTGCTGTAGATACAATTTAGTTTACTGGAGGGATAATTTTGTTGTTCTTAATTTGCTGCTCCCTATTTGAATGATCAGCTTGCCAAAGGTTTCTGTGCACCTGGGAAGTCCCCGTTCCTATAGCGCTGGTTTGGCCAGTGCCAAATCATACCATGATGCTGGACCATCTGTTTAGCTGTGGAATTGGGAGTGCTGCCTGCAAGGCCATAGTAGAGGGCTGTCCTCATCGATGCAGGCTGCCTTCCCTCCTGGAGCAAGAGTTGTCCTCTGCTGCCACAGAGCTGGAGAGCAGGGAGATGAGGAGGGGATGAGACCTGCAGAGAGATCCTGGGGCAACAGCCATCTCTGGCTGCAGCTGCATGGAAGCATAAATAAAGCACAGTTAGGATGCCAAGAGCAGCTATTGGAATATAAGTGGTTAGGGGAGCAGATTAGCTGGTGATGGACAACTTTATGGTAGAGGGAAGCTCTCTGCAGGAAAAGAAAATGGATGATGGAAGGGAATGGAGGGAAAGTCTGTGAAGGCCTGAGCAGGTAAACAAGGAAGAAGCTTTCCCAGCAGGCATGTCCTGAATACTTCAAAGCGGAAAGTTATGGACGCTGATTTGGGAGCTGCAGCTGATTCTGGAAACAAATGGGATAAATACTGGCATGAGAAAAAAAAAAAAAGGTTTGAAATGCCTGAAGGGCACATGTGCTGTGGCCAGCGATTCTGCAGGAAATGCAGTGAAACCAGGGAGGGACGACAAAGCTGGACATAAACACGGTTCCCAGTGAAGCCAAATGAAAGCCACGGGCCTGAGAAGTGCCTGCTGAGAATTCAGCTTTCTTGGCTTCCAATGAAGCAGCTGTGTTTAACATGGGCCTGAGTCCGACTGTGCTGAATGAATTTTGAAGGTGTTTTGCATTCTGAATTCAGAAATTCTGCTCTAGAGACTTTTCTGTTGCTTTCAAGTATGTGTTTTCAGAGCAAGGGAGCAGCGCTGTAGGTCTAAAGCCCATTCTGTTAGTCTGAAATTTGAATAATTCCATGGTCATTAAGTTTTGCACAAAAAGGAATTGACTCTAAAAGCAGCTGATATGCTATCACGATTAGAGCAATAGCAATGCCTTCTTTCATTACAATGAAGTTACATTGTTAGAGAGCATAATTGACATTTTTTATTGAAAGATTAAGAAGAATTTGTTTACAGCTTGCAAACAAAGAGGTTTTAATTCAACAAACTGCAGCGGGAATAAGCAGTAAGTGGCATTTTCATCTGCTGGCTGGCTAGCACTTCAGCTGCAAAATGCTGTGGATAGAGAAGCACGAAGGAATTTGCAGCTTAATATCTGCCCAGTAAAGCGTGCACCACGCTGGCAAATGCCAGAAAGCTGCCAGGAAGAAACCTTGAGTGCAAAGAAATAAAGGGCTATAGTTAATACAGTCCAACTTTGGGGAAGACGCTACAGGTTTTAGAAATCAGCTTCATGCTGCCTGTTGTGCAGAGGTCAAGGTATGGTGTTTCTGCAGGAGATTTTGCCATGGAGCCCTCGGAATAACACCTGTCAACTCAACTGGGTGCTAAAGTAGGTATCTGGGTTATTTTTGTTTCTCTGGGTTTATTGCTTCATGGTCTAATAGACTCAGGAGCTAAGTGGTACTGGCATTTCAAAGTGGCATGTTGTGATTGGAAGGGGGTGCTGTGTAAGTGTTTGGAAAGCAGATCCAAATGAAGCACCATCACCAGACTGCAGAGAGACTCTTCTACTCTTTAAATATATTTGGGATCCTGTTTGTGCTGGTGATTGTGTCTTACTGTCAAGACTGCTCTACAGATAAAAGCTAAGGGTATGTGAAAAATTCAGTTTTAATTTTAAACAAATCCCTGATTTGCAGTTAGAAATTGTTTGGACTTATTGTCCCAGTTCTGGTCAAAGTTTTAAGGAGATCAAATTGAACCCTGTTGTTGCTGTTATTTGTCCAAAACATGGTTATGGATGAAAGTTGTGATTAAAGCATTTGTTTATATTGATGTCAAATGTTAGAGCAGAGATATCTGTAACCCTGCTAGGAGACGGAGGTGCCCTGAGGGTCTGTCGATGTTAGATCAGGTTCCAGATGGCACTGGTAAACTCATGACAGTTGTCAAAGGAACTAGCAGGGGACGAGTTGTAGTGGCCTAAGATACTGCGGCTTTTGTGAGGATATTTCTGCTTTGCCAAAAATTGTATCTTTCCCAGGGAAGGAAGGGCAAGACAAGTAGGATGGGGTTATATGTTGCTGCAGTGAATACTGGGGGCTGCTGCTGGAAGCTAGGGGCAAAGTTGTGGACTAGGAAGCCCATAGAGGAGAGTCTCCCATTCGAAGCACTGAGATGACAAGAAAACCTTCTGGGTCATCTCTTGTAGCTATGCCATGAAGCCAGACTCAGATTTACTCCCAGGAAGGGGTCAGAAGGATGGAGAAACATATTTAATTAAAATAAGAACTAACTTTTTGACACATACATGAAATTGTTGAGAAATGTTTTATCCCCCCTCTACTTTTTCTACACGTAAAAATCTAATAATGAAAGTAGGGATCCAGAGTCCCATTTAGATTTCTCTTTGACCTGATGTGGCAGGTTGACTGTGTTTTTTTGATACTCACCTGGCCCGTTCTGTCTCCTCAGCAGGATGGGGGAGAAAATAAGAGGAAGAAGCTCACAGGTGAAAACAAGGATGGGAGGTGGCTCACTGGTCACCATCATGGGCTAAAGTGACTTCACTTGGGGAAAATTAATTAAAACAGATTTTGATGGTCAGAAACCCAGACAAAATGAAAACAACACCTTCCCCAGTGTAGAAAGGGTTATTAGTGTGTGCCAGTATCCTCCTCTCCTCACAGAGACCTCTCAGTCCCACTACCATCACTTGGGCACCTGCACCCAGAAAGACCCAAGAGAGCCAGAGTGGCTTGAGGAAACAAATGTTGGGGTGGGGAGAGAGAAGGTGCCATTTGCATCAATCTCCAGTTTCTGTCTAGATCGATTTGGAATTTGGCTGAAAAAAGGTATTGCTAAATTATCACAGAGCAGCTCAAAATCTGTGGTTGCTACTGGACAAGGCTCAGCCTCAAGTCCACCATCTGTGACCATTTTCCTGCTCTGATTTTTAACGTGAATATTTTGAATTGTCAAGGCTTGGTGAGTTTTTCTGATTAGGACAACAAACAGCAGGACTCAGGTGTTTTATCACTCAGCATTTGCTTGCTAAGCTCTTCCCTGTGTGCAGCAGGAATCCCATGGCACCGCTGTATCTCAGAGCCATGCAAGGGTTGGTGCTTTGCCAACACAACCCCCATTTCTACCATTACTCTGGATCACACATGTGTCCTATAACCCATATGACCCCAGTTTCCCCCCTCTCTCAGTGTGATGCTAACCATAGGTTTGCATCTGCCGTATGCCAGCTGCTGGATGCATTTTTAAGAGAGTGCCTGTCTGTGGAGTGTGTGGCTTTCAAAGGCATCCTGAGGTTGAGGAGGGAGATGTGGAAACCTATAGTTCTGCCTCCTTTCTTGTTGGCAGCCCCCTGTGATGACAGTGTGATGTTGCAAGAGGTGCTCCTGCTATGGCCACACAGAAGGAGCCTAACACCCTGGATATGCCTGGCTACTGCTGCTCCCCATTGTGCAAAGTAAGTACCTGCTTCACATTTCCTCTGGGCTAAATGGTGGGGGTCACTAAGTTAGTATTGAGAAGAGCTCCGTATCAGGAGAATATTAACCTGGCCTGGGAGGAGAGTCTCTTACTCTGCGTCTTGCTGGAAAGGGAGCACAAACTTAAGGCCTCTGCAACTAATGCCTGTCCCCCTGTGGGTTTGGGACTTGCAATGCAAACAGATTTTCACTAGCATCAAGTGCTGGATCAAGCAGAAAGATGTGTACAAAGTGGAAACTGGCTTCTTCATCTGGGTTGAGAGATATCACCTTGTTTTGAATTAGTGGATAGCCAAAAGAGCAGGGCAGGTCCCATTCTCTATGCTGAAACTACTATCCCTTCGTTGGTTTCATTGATCGCAGAGCAAGGATGCACTATAGTTAAAAGGCATCAATTTGGACTCTTAACATTCAAACCTTCTTGGAATAGTGCATACCAGTGCACAGAAACCATCTGTTTGCTGGGGGTTAACTGCTTTTTGCAAGAATGAAGAATTTACTTTGTTTTTGTAATTCTTCCCACACAATGAGTGGGGGAATAAACTCTGATGAATGAGCTCTATGATCTGTGAGTAGATGAATGCAGATTCAGGATGGCTGTCCCTGTATAGTAGAATAAATTAGGTTATATTTGCCTTTATTTAAGTAATTGTATCTGCTTCATCACTTAAGTGAATTGCTGGTTATGCAGACACCCTCTAGCTGGTATTGAACTGCCTCCTCAAGATAAAAGATTTGGATCAAACTGTCATACTTTAAATTCATTTCTTGACTTCTCCAATTTCAAACCAATTTGTGCTCTATATTTGCCCCTTTTCCAGTGTGATTTCTTTTAGCATGCTTTACTAGTGTTGAAGATTGAGTATCAGAAATCTGCACTTGTTCTCATTTCAGCTTGCTGGAGTCAAGAGACATTTATGAAATAAAACAAATGCTTCACTTCCTGGTAGGAAAGGCAGCTCATTAACATTAGGTTCATCAACATAACACCACTGCCCTTCTATTGCCTTATAAACTGAGCTTGTTGATATGCTTCTGCATGGATATAAATACATGTGTGTGTGGTCTGTTTTATATGTATAGGGTTTGCAAAAACTCGCTGCTAATACACTAGAAAAGGTGGTTGCTTGATGCAGCAATTCTCACCTCAGTGGGAAAAATGTCAAATTAAGGCAGGGTCCCAACTTGAGTCAGAAAACTGGGATGTTATTACTTTCCTTTTGTGGATTATTGTAAAATGAGTTGTAGCACTGAGGAGAGAGAAGTTCTTGTGCTGAATACCCAGACAGAGGGGGGAAAAAATATGGGTTTGGATGGATCACACTTGTACGTCACGTTTATGTCTAAAGGATAAAGCAAAGTGACAGACTTGCACTCAAAGTGCCCAGGAACGTGAGCAGGCTGGATCTGTGTTGAAAAACCACAGTGCGTTGGAAAACCTCTTGACTTTTAATTAACTGTAACTTGCATTAATACAAGAACCAGCATCTTGCATAGACACGAATGTTCTGTGTTAGCTGCTTACTGTTATCTTGACATTTAACCACATACTTCCTTGGCTGGGACCGATGGGTAACAACAGCATGGATGTTGGCATTGTGGGTGGACACAGGCTTATGCCTGCACTCCCTACAGCTATCACTGAGACAGACATGTTGTCATGGCTGGGGATTCTTCTTTGGGATGTGGAGATGCCTGTAATCATCCACAAAGTATTTTAGTACAGCAGTGACTTCACTTTGTCTGCTGGGGAATGAAACAGAATGGGAAACAGTTTCCTGATTTATCCATTAGCCCCACAGCAAAAAGGGTCTGTTTCTTCCAGTTGGTCTCTGTGCTTCTTTGTAGGGATGCCTGAAGCAGAAGGGAGACCATGCTG
Organism: Forpus xanthops; assembly: GCA_032466535.1. Lineage (NCBI taxonomy): Eukaryota > Metazoa > Chordata > Aves > Psittaciformes > Psittacidae > Forpus > Forpus xanthops. The sequence continues at coordinate 13,772 of JASSUY010017426.1, forward strand.
TGAGAGAGCTGCCCCTCCAGCAGCTGTTGCGTACACTGCTACAGGGAAGGAATCCATCATGGGACAGTGTTTGGGGTTTCAAGTAGCTTTTTTAAACGTTATAAAATACCAGATAATAGGTTCCTCTCCCTACAGCAGGGAAATGCCTCTCCTCATCCTACTTCACCTCCAGCCAACAGGGGACGTTTGGGCACAAACAGTGCTGTTAATCCTCCACTGAAACTGTGACCCTTCAGCTGTGCTGCCTTTAGTGCCCTCTCATGTGCATTGGGGGTTTTATGGTTTTATTTTTATCTCCCCCCTTTTTGTGTGTGTGTGTGTGTGATGGTTGTGGTTGTTGTTTTTTCTTTTTTTTCTCTTGAAATAATGCACAAGAAACCAGTAAAGAGCGCAAAGTTTTTAGCAACTTCCCCAGCTGCGTAGAGTAGCTCTGCTGTGCAGCACAGGGGCTAGAGGTTAAGTTTTGTGGTGATGTGACTCCAGAGAGCTGTTTCCTCTTTTCCCCGTGGACCATTGGGTAGAGAAGTCCTTTGCAGTATAGCATACAGCTTTTGGAAGTATCAGTTAACTAACAACAGAGTAATCTGGTTTGCTCCTAGTTTAAAGAAGATTGCTATCACCAAGAGGTTTAAAAAGAAATCATCAGCCAGGCCTCCCAAATAGTGGGACTTTATTGTAAATTGTGGGGTTTGGGCTTCTGTTTATCTGCTTCCTGGTTTACATCTCTTGGTTTAGTGGGGGTCACGTTCTCTGCATCTGTCTGATGTTGAAGGACAGCAAATACTTTAAAGAAATAAAAGTAAAAAGTGTCTCAGCTTGCCACAACTGCTGATGTTCAGATGTGAGGAGGTGAGCTGCAGAGAATATCCATCTGCTCCAGGAGTCTCTGTTCCTGTACAAACCAGTAGACAGTGCTCCTCTTTTGCTGGATTTGCTTCCTTCTCCACTCTCCTCTCATCATGGCCACAGTCTAGACATGGCTGATGTGATCCTTAGTTGTGTAGTACACAGCTTACAGAAATACTGCCTTGTCTTCGGAGGTCACTGGGATTCAAGTCTTGAAAATCATAGCTCTGAGTAGCATCATTTGGCCCTAAAATACTCAGCTCAGTGAATGGTGCTAAAATCCTTCCAAAAGGATTTTGTTAAAATGTAGCTTGTTCTCACCTCTGAAGGAACTCCAACAAAACAGATCAGAATTCCCTGTTAGTCTTGGTGCCTAAAATATGCCGGGTATTGTGGCAACCCTCTATTGAGGAAGGGGATGAAGTATAGGGGATGATTTCTTGTGTTTTGCCTAATACCACATGGGCTCTGCACACTGTCCCCTCTCTGGGAGACCCAATGAGGACAGCACTGGGGCTGGGCACAGACCTATGTATCACTGCTGCGGCATGTGATGACAGTGGTATATGTATGGAGGTGACACTGCACAATGGTCTGGGTATGCTGCCATGCATGGAAAATGTTGTTAGCTTCCTAAATTAAATTATTTACTTATAAATTATAATGATGATAATACAAAAAAAAATATTTGTATACAGAGTGTATAATATAAATATAAACCAAAATTATTAATTAAAAAAAAAACCAAACAGCTGTTAGCCAGTCATTAGCATTGGCAGTCCTCAGCCTCTGTCACCAGAGGGCAAGATCCTGTTTTCCTGGGGCTGGTGGTGGCCATCCTCTCAATACACACGTGCAGTCCCTGGCTTCAAGCCCTGCCAGTGTTTGAATGGAGGCAAAACCTGTGATAGATAGCTCCATGAGATGTGCTGAGCCTGTCCTGGCTCTTTGTTTATCCAGTACATTGCTTCATGTTTCCCAAGGCTCATCTTTTGGAAACATGCCTTGCGTGCTCTACCAGGAATACAAAAAACACTTTCTATGTGCGTACAGCTCCATCTGCATGCGGCATGGCCTTTCTGGTGCATGGAATGTGCTCCTCTCAAGGTCTTCCTAGCTCATCTTGTTTCTTAATAGGGGAAATATGCGATAAAGCATCATGGCTGGCTGTGTGGTAGTGTCTGCTTGTTGTGCCTCCTGGCAAGGTGAAATTGCATAATGCATTTAACCTTGTTCAGTTGAATTGCTTATCAAATCAATATCTCTGCTGCTTTTAGATTTTCTTAGTAGCTTCTGCACCATGTTCAGCACAAATGAATGATGAGTATTTCTGTGCAAACATGTAGTTTCCTACCCTGGAATAGGAGCTTCTAAGGCTACTTAAAAATTCCCTTCTTAGTCAGAGGTGCTGTCATGAATTGGGAACTTGCTTCTTAGAGATGTTGCTTTCTTTCACTTGGCTTTAAGTATTTTGGAAGGAAAATGCAATGTGAGGAAAAGTGGATGGATCATTTTCCAGACACTTAAAAAAAGAACAAGAAACACAGCTACAATTTCATTGTTTCTATACAAAAATAGAAAGCATATAGCAACCGTGTACATCAAAGCTGTGATAGGCATGATTAAACGCAAAATCCTCTCATTGTATAGGTGTCAAATCTGAATGCAGACTTGTATAGAGCAGTAAACATTTAATGAAGAAATGGGCAAAGCAGAAAAAAACACAAACCTGCATCCAGGAGACCTGATGCATGGAATTACTTCTGTCATTTGAAACACTTCAGTACAGTCAAACCTAGACAATATGATTAGAGCATAATCAAAATAGCTGCAAGTCATCGAGTGTCATGTTCAGCCTCCAGTAATTTGTCTTAAAGGACAGTGGCTTTCAAAATAGCCTGCTAGATGTCTGGCAGTGTACATTAGGTGCTGGTAATTAATTGGCTGCTGAACTGATCTCTTCCAGTAAAGCAGAAGGGAAATCCAGGGCTAGATGGTAAGGAAGTATGCAAGAGTTGCAGTGGCAAAGATGAAGAGCTGGTTGGTCATTCCAGGCAGCCTGTGCACAGCTCCTCCCAGGCCCCCCCAGAATAACACCTGTGTGCTCACTGCTGACCTAGCAATGCAAAGAGGGCTTGCAAATGGTTTGGGTGTCTGTAGGGATATTTAGATGCCCTTCCAGCTCTCTGGTAGGAAGAAAGCTTATCCCAGCACTGGTTACAGCATCAAAGCTGGTCATGCACTCTTACTTATCCTTGCAAGGAGCAGTTTAAAAATATTAGATGTTCAAACGCAGCAGCTGTTTTACCTTGGATGGACTTATTTTTTTCTAATGACGTTTAGGTTGTAGAGTTTGTTTTTCCTGAATACCATGTTCAGCAACTCTTTGCACATTCCTAAGGCAGGTATGTTAAAGGGAAGACCATTCTTATTCATAATCACTTTGTGTATTTTGGACTTCCCAGACTCTTAGGTGGCTAATTCAAATTCCTTGAGAGCCAGAGGAGATGGTTTGAATTACTTTCTTTGGTCAAAGATTAGTTGAAAACAACTTAAACTTGTGACAAAGTGTTTTAGCTGAATGAGTAAGCATTCCTGCAGGTAACTGGGGGGATATTGTATGTTTAGGTATCTGAGCTAGAAGGGATAGAGATCAGGGCTTGTAAACTTCCTGTAGAGACAGCTCTGCTAACATACAGTCCGTGGGAATTGAGCAGCGCCAGGTAGTGTTCACAGAGTAATGAAAGGCAAATATAAATGCACACGTGCAGAAAGTGACTTATGCTTCGAAAATGTGTTCGGACTGCTGCAGAGCAGCTCTTTGGTGAGGATATCTCTGGCAGCCAGAATGCTATTGCCATGCCGGGGAAACAGGAACAAGGAGGATTTTTTTTTGCATGGGAAGAAAGATCTGCCATCTCCAGGAGGTGGTGGCTGATGGTATGGGGGAATCTTGGTGTCCCAGTTAAGCTTGGGAGTCTCAGGGATTGTGCTTGTTAATGGGAAGGGGATTGGTGACATATTTACAGTAGGAGAACTGTGAATGTTAGCACAATGGGTTTTGCCTTCAATGGAATAACTTACCTAACTTTAGCTGCTTGTTCACTAGAGATGAGTTCAGACTGGAACAAGTGAGGAAAAAGGCTGCTAAACCAGGCTGGGCTTCCCAGGGAAAGGAGATCAAAAAAGAGCCAGGTCTGTCTTCCCTGGTGGAGCAAAAGTTGAGGATGTATATGGTTGCTTTCCTCTGTATTTATAGACTATTAGATGGAGTAGAGTAATTTCAGCTGTGAAGGACAAGGTTTAACAGATGGCAAGGCATAAACAGGAGTGAGCCTGGGCTGGGAATTAAAAATAGTTTCTAACTGGCAGAAGAGGATGAGTGTGGCTGAACAGTGAATTACACTTGAGCGAGAGCTTGATCAGCCTGTGTATGGGATCGGGTGACGCTGGCTGACGCTGTCAGGATGATGCCACTCGGCCCCATGTTTCTGGTGCTGCCTGCGAGCTCCGAGCTCCAACCGTGTCTGGTCGCAGGGCGATGCTGGTGAGCCTGCACTGAGGCAGGCCGGAGGCTGCAGGCGTGTTTGCTCATTAGCTTGCCAAGAAACCGAGCAGGAGTAACACATGCAGATCAGGGAAACACTCCATGAAAATCCCGCTGAGTTTAAATCTAATGCAGCAAGGTGGGGAAGGAAATCCTGTCCACCCTGCCTGCAGGAACTAGAGCAATCTAAAGGAGGATGTGCCTGCCAAAGTAGCTCTTGATTTTGGCTAGTGCAGTCATTTGAGACAGCACTGAAAAGGAAGGTGGAAAATCAAGAAACAGATTTTTAGAGTCACTTAGACTTTGGTAGACAACCTCTATGCAAATCACGCCTCCAGTATCACCAGTGTTTGCATGGGTGTGTGTTCCCGAGACTGACAAGTTCCCCGTGGACTGATAGGGCCTCAGGCAAAAGCCCTGTCAGCTGCTGACATGCATCACCTTGGCATCTGCATTTGGCCTTCAGCTTTTGGAGGGTCACTGTATTGCTTTGCTTATGTTCATGGGGGCCCTCAGCGGCTTCACAGTGGTGAACGTCTCCTTGGAATGCTGGGGAATGTACTTCAATGTGGCTAAAATGTGGGCAGCACATAAAGGGGAGAGAGGTTCTGTTTGTCAGTATATTTGATGTGGGGATTTTGCTGATGGAAAAAGGGTGTCCCCAAAAGTACAACTGTCAAAGCACTTGCCTGCTTCCAAAACATACAAAACATCCCCTCCCTGGCCCTGCAAGTCTCATAGCAGCTTAGCCTGAAGCCTAGGGGATCCAGCTAGGCCCTGCTCACTCTGGGAGAAGGCATCACACCGGGTGAAGATGTTTGGTATTAGTGGAGGTTCCTGCTGTTTTGCTATTTTCCCAACGATTTCTGAGCGCAGAGGCTCTTCTGGAGACATTCTTGGGTTAGTTCTCTTTTTTTCCCCCTAAATTTATTTATTTATTTATTCCTTTACGCATTTTCCTTTTCAGTTTACCCATACCACAGCAGAGTTCAAGGAGCAGAGGGAAGTCTTCAGCAGCCTGTCTCCAAGGCTGCTGTGAAAGACCCTTCGGGGTACAGCAGGACATTACCCTCCTTATCCTCTCGGCCCTGCCTGCCAGAAATAACACTGAGGGGTTCGTGCCGCCCGGCTGTGGGAGCCGGGGCTGCGGGCGGGGTTGGGGCCGGCCCTGAGGAGGAGGAGGGAGGAGGAAGGGGAGGTGCTGCGGCGGCGGCAGCGCGGCCATCCCCGGGCGCCGCATCGCTGCGTGCGCGGAGCCGCCCGCTGCAGCCGGCAGGATGATCGCCGCCCAACTTCTGGCCTACTACTTCACGGAGCTGAAGGAGGATCAGGTCAAAAAGGTAGATTGACCCCCCCGAGGGAGGGCTGACCCCCCGCACAGACCCCTTTTTTATTTATTTTGTATTTAATCTTTTTTCCTTGTTGGTTTTGTTGCTTTGTGCCCGTAACGACCGTGCTGTGGGGAAAAAGGGGAATAAACCCTTTTTTGAGCATAGCCAGACGGTCCTTCCAGAGCATCCCCGGTGGAGAGCGGATCAGGGGGTCAGTGTGGAGGCTGCCTGGCGCGGGGGATGCAAAGCGGGCCAGGCCGCAGAAACGGAGCTCAGCAAAATGAGGCAGGAGCTGGGAGGCTTTGGCGAAGAGGGTGGTGGTGATGGCCTTTCGGGTTTGTGGAAGGTACCAGCATTCTTGGAGAGAGGATATCCCCTTCTTCCCCAAGGTGCCTGTGGGCATCTGTCGCTCCGACACAGGGATGATGAAGGCAAAAAAGCAGGCAGTTTTTGAGTTGTGTGTCACTGCAGGTTCTGAATTTTCAGGAAGTGTTTGTCAGTTGTGCTTAATAAGAAGCAGTATTTCTATGGGCTGCTCTTCCTTTAGCATTAGGAGATCGCTGCTGTACGGTTGTTACAGCCCTGTGATTTAGCACTGCCACAAGGAAATGGGTGTAGAGCTCAGGATAAATAAAAACATGGCAGTTAGGTCCTGGCTGAGCATATTGCAGTGCTGTAGGGAGTGGAGAGCCTGGGGCTAGGGATGTCGGGACACGAATTGGGAAAATAATTGCAAATATCACCCAGCTCTGTCTCAGAGGCAGGCTGACGTCAGAAAGCAGAGGCTTCCCCTCTGCCGCCTCCGGCAGTGCTGCGTGACCCACCTAGGCACATGGCTGGGCACCTGCTGAAGGCATCCCGAAAGTATTTTGGGGATGCCTCAGTGTCAGCGTTAGCAGAGCTGATTTATGGTGGTCTCAGGGCTTGGCCTGGTGGGAAGAGAGCATCTCCTTCCTTTGGGCTTCTGGCTGCACCTTGGGAGATCCCAGCTCCTTTATGTGGGTGACCCCTCCTGCCTCACTCCAGCCATGCTCATCCATGCCAGCTCCTCTCTTGGATAAAACCCAAGGCAGCACCCCATATTTTCCACATCTCTTTCTGTGATTTAGGTCTTTTGCTTTTACGCCCAGCGGTTGTTGTGAGGAGCTGAAGGCTTTGCACAGGTTGTAGCTTTCTGCACCTTCTGGCCCCGTGTATGTAGCTCTCCCTTTTCCCTTATTTTCCTTTTCCTGGAGCATTTGTAAATGCTGCTGCATGCCTTGGTAAGGCCTTCTCTGTCTCGCTGTGCCTGTTATATTTAGAAACCTAGGATAAGCACAAGGGTGCGTGCTGGCCGAGGACCTGCAGAAAAGCTGCCTGGAGAAGGCGCGGTGGGAGCATGCAGGCCTCCGGGAAGCTGTGGTGTGTCTGGGGGTTATTTATTGCAGGCTGGTTTGGCACTATGGGGCTGCTATTGTCTGACAGCATGGGAATTGTTTGGCCAGGGAACAGTAAAAGCGTTCTGATGGATCAATTTGATTTTACCTGAAAAAAAAAATTAAAATCCAATTAAAAGCAAAACCAAACAAAAACAAGCAGGCTACTGGTTTGGGAGGATGTAAGACATGTTTTCCTGTTTATATCCTTTTGGAACGGATATTGAGCCCCCTCAGTTTTGGCTGTCCTGTAGGGAGGGTTTCTGCAGTAGTCAGAGGCTCTGCCCCATAATTCTGCTGCCCTGCAGCCACTGGGAGCCGCTGGGCTCTGCTCCCTGATTCCCTGTGGAGCTCTGTCTCAGAGTGCTGCTTGTGAGGTTTGTGCTCCATCACACCATGCTGCTTACGGAATACGTGCCTACATGGCTTCATTTCAGGTCCCTCCCTCTCCTCTCTGCTTCCGGAAGAGCAGTACTTTCTGCTGGTATGTGCTTGTGGCTGGGGGCTGCCGACCGAGGTGTTACCCCCCTCACCACTCTGCCCCATGGGGTTTGGGGCCATAGTGGCTACTCCTCAGCCTTGCTGGTGCATGGCAGCCATCTGCTCAGCATTCAGAGGCACAGGTGGCAGGTCACCTTGAGGATGCTGCTGTGGGTCACAGGGAGGGGTGTGAACAGGTTGAAAGTACTAATGAGAGGAATTTGGGAATGTATTACTTACTGGATCTCCACCAAGGCTGAGCATCCTTCTTCCTTTTTTATCCTGTTTCCTTCTTTATTTGGGGGAGGTTCCCATTCCTTCACGACACTATGCTCAGTGCTGCCTTTCTATGGTAGGAGCCCTGCTGAGAGCCACAGATGGGTCTGGTGATTTCAGGCTGTCAGGACACCCTGGGTCTAAGAGCTAGTGCTTCCATATTGTTTTTTCTGGGTTTATACACCCCCTTTAATCTTGAGGGTAGTTTTTTTCAAATTTGCAGTTTCTGGAACATAAAGATGAGCAAAGGGCTGGAGCACCTCTCCTGTGGAGACAGGCTGAGAGAGCTGTGCTTGTTCAGCCTGGAGAAGAGAAGGTTCTGGGGAGCTTAAAGCAGCTTCCAGTAGCTAAAGGGGCCTACAAGAAATCTGGAGAGTGACTTGTTAACAAGGTCAATGGCTTTAAACTGAAAGAAGGAAGATGAGAGTAGATAGTAGGAAGAGGTTCTTTGCTGTGAAGGGTGGTGAGGTACTGGAACACGTTGTTCAGAAAACTCATGGAAGTGTTTAAGGGTGGGGCCTTGAGCAGCCTGGTCTAGGGGAAGGTGTCCCTGCCCATGGCAGGGGGGCTGGAACTAGGGTGATCTTTGAGGTCCCTTCCAGCCCAAACCATTCTATGTACTGTGATTTTTCAGCATGAGTTGCAGCCAGCAGGAGGAATAAGCAGGATGGATGTCTAGTGCTGAAGGTGCAGGTTGTTCATTGCATGCTGGCAGCCTTGTGACAGTGCAGCCCCTACTAGGGGGCATTTTCCAATGAAATCATGTGTACGGGCACTTGCACATAATCCTAGTGTGCAGAAGCAAGCCAACAAATAAAGCTCTGTACCATATAAATATGGATGTAGTTTTACCTCAAGTAGGATAAATTGTCCAGATGTTTTTGAAAACATCTTTTCCCTGACCGGTTATGATCCTTCAGTGGCATCAGCAGGAACCTTGCTGTGACAGTGGACTTTGCACAACCAAAACTGAGGCCCTCTTCCTCTAAAAGGCTGACTCCCACCCTGGCTTCTCTGCCACAGGCCTGTGTGCAGGAGGGCCTTTGTAAAACTGCTTTAGAGTACCTTTTCTTTCCAACAGGTTTATACCTGCAGTAGCTGGCCCCAGCAAAGGGATCCTCTAGGTGTTGCCTCGATTCTGTTTGTCAGGGGAACAATACCTTTTGTTTTATTACCTGATGAGAAAAGAAAAATGTCTTGCAATTCAAGAATGACATTTAAATATCATTTAACCTTGAAAATAACATAATGGTATAGGATGTAAAATGTAGCAACTGGCATCAGAAAAAGCCCCATGGTGGTAACCCGCCAGTATAAAAGCTTTTTAGGAACCAACTTGATAAATTCTAAGTAACCCTGCTTCAGGATGTCTAAACTACTTGTTTTAACATGCCTTGGCTCCTGATGAATCTTCCTGATGCTGAAAGGAGTATGGAGTATGATTAACTCTGTAGAAAAATGTTTACATGGTGAAGAGTTTTCATGCAAAGGCTGTGTCAGTAAACTAGGTGCTAATGATTTCTGAAACTGTTGTGGGAATGTTCTCTTCTTAGTTACTATTGACTGTTGTCAGTGTCCAGGGAATGAAGCATGCATTTAAGGAATGGCTCTCAATGTTGCCTGTTTCATTATGCACTTAAAATTATTCACAACTTTCTGGGGAGATTGCTGTGATGGCTGGATTTTCAGAAACTTATTTTCCCCAGGTGCAAAAAGTATCTTCCCTATGAGACCCAGAGAGATGGCACACATATGGGTTGGATGATGAAGTCCTATTTACAGAAAAATTTGCTTGCAGATTCTGGCTGCCTGTTTTTTTTAAGGAGAAAAAGAAAAAAGGGTAGAATTTTGGAGGGCTCCCGTAGTGGCACTCTCTGAAGATGCCGTTCCTGGGGGGTGGTTCTGAAATGGCAGCTAAATAGAGAAGTGTTTTCTGCTCCTTGCCCACACAACTGCCTGACTGAAATTGCTCCTGCTCTCCGCCATTCCCAGGGAAGGGCTGTCATCCATCTCCCACAGGGCTGCAGCCGTAGGAGGCTGCATGTCTGGCTGGGTGCTGCTGGCAGCTCCCATCTCTGTCCCTGCTGGCCCCTCCACAGCTTCCCTTCGGATAAGTCTGAGATTTGCTTTCTGATCGGCTTTTATTGCAGGCAAAGCAGGGAGTTATTAAACCTCTGTCCCATAATCCAGCCTCCGGTTCCCCCCTCCCAGTTATTTGTAGCTATTTGCTGAGGGTTTTCCCTCGGAGGTCTGCCTGTGCTGCCAGCGCAGGAGAGCAGCGCTTTTTCCCTGGCTGCTGCACTGCCATAATGACTAACGCTTTTCCTGCCCGGGAGAAAAAAATGTGTTTTTTTCTTTTTTTTTTTTTTTTGTGTGTGTGTGTTTTGGTTTGGTTTTTTTTTTTTTTTTTTTTTTGGAAACTGCAACACACAGGAGAGATTTTGTTTCAAACCGAGGTTTAGTTCCCATCTCCCCTGCCTCCCTGGCCGGTGAGTCTCAGCGGTAAAGATGGCCTTGATGCGATGCAATGCGAGGTGATGCAAGGTGATGCTCCCTGCTGCAGGGAGGTCCAGCCCAATTATTTAAGGGCGCTGAGAGTGCTCATTGGTTTTGCACCCCAAATAGAAGACAAGAGAGCCCTCCCTCCTGTTTTCTCTCAGCAGCAGAGGGACAGAGCTGTTGGGAATGGGCTTGTCCGATCTTGACTGTGCAGGTGTCAAAGCCTGCATTCACTACAGAACTTTTTGTGGGGGAAATCCCTCAGCCCTGTTTTTGAGGGGACGATGCAGCAGTGGGACTGTGTACAGGGGTGTTTTAGTTACACAATGAAGTCTGTGTGAATGATGTGTTACTGAGATTTCACTGGAAGATTTGGGGAATCAGGCTTGTAAGCGGCAGTGTGGGCTGCTGAAAGCTCAACCTTAGTAAGGGGTTTCCTCCTTCTTCCCCTTCTGAGAAAGGGAACAACTTAATACTCTGACATCATGGCTTAATACACTCTGCTAATAAAAGCAATCCAGCTATGGCAGGGTTTACCATGAAGAAAACACCTTCCTGCTCAGCCTGAAACCAGCCTCTCCATCTGAGACCTCTCTGCAAATGCTGAGACAGCATTTGGGGTCACAGAAAGAGTGCGTCCCATCAGGTGTTTGTTCTTGGAGCAAAATGATGACAGTGGCTGGCTGTGGTTGTCTCTGTGAGGGGGCTGTCAGCCTTGACATGGCATGGGACCTACCAGGGGATGCTGCCCCGGGGTCTTGCATTTGGCCTCTCTTGCATAGAGCCTGGGCTCAGCTCTTCTGCCATTCAGCTATACACCTGCACTGTCACTTCATCAGTTTGTGGAGCAAATGTATGCTGTCATTTCATATTGTTGCACTGTAACTTCCCCATAGCATCTATTTGATGGCTGTTTTGCCCTTCTTCTGCAAGCAGTGGCACTGAGCACATCAGAGCTTGTGCAGCCTCTGGTTCTGGCCCTGTAGTTCAGGCTTGCTGTGGTTCAGCATCAGGCTGGGTAGCTGTGCCTAGCAGCAGCATCCATATCTTTCTCCCTTGTCCGTGTAAATGCTTGGTCACAGTGGGAGGGCATCTGGCTCATGGAGATACACTGTCTGGTGCAGACCTTGAGTACCTGTGGCAGAACTGCTTTCTGCAGGAACAATTTGCACTGGTTTTATGATCAGTTTAGGGTTTAATTACGTTTTGATTGTCTGCATTTCCTTAGAAAATGGCATGATTCATTGTTTTCTGTCTCAAAGTCCTCAGTATATGGAGTACTTGCATGTATACATTTCACATGGCATGTTTTATTGTGGCATCGGTCCTGTAGGGCACAATGACAGTGGAGAGATTGGATGAGTTGCTCTCAATGCTTCCAAAGCAGCAAAGGAGACACAGGCAGCCTTGGCACATAGGTGGCCTGGTGTTTAAAACGAGGTAGCTTTTCTGGTTTTGCTGAGGATAGAAAGCATGGGAGGGTTTTATTTTCTTGGTCCTGCTATGCTGCAAATGAAAGCGATCCCAAAGGTGTGGCTTGGATCTGAGCTGTTTGCAGAACCAAATTTGCAAGGCAGATAATGAAACAAGGCAAGAATAGACCGGCAGCTGAGGTGAAAGGGGTGGGATGTGCATTTAGCAAGAACCCCCAAGGCCAAGTTGTATTTTTGAAGCATCAAAGCATCTCTCAATCTTTCTGATGCTGAAGATGGGTGTAGTGTTATAGAAGGCAGTATTATTGGAAAACTGGCGTGGCCTCCTTTTTCTAGTGAGGTGAAGAAAGTTCCTGTTTTGGGAAGCCACAAGGGAGAAGTCAACAACTTTTAATTTGATGTTTTGTCTTGAGGAGGAAGCCGCTACCTGCTCACAGCTGAGTTCTGCCTCTTCTGACTCTCTGGCTCTGATAGCTTTGGATATCAGTGGGTATCCATATCAGTGGGATAGGGAAAGTGGTCTGGTACACAGAAATAATTTTGCAGCCTAGGATGTAGCCCTGAAGCTTCTGTGACAAGAGCTTTGCAATTAAAAGCTTTAAATACAAGGCACCTCTGTGAACTACAGTGACACCAACATCACTTCAGCTGGGACAAGGTGCCAAAAGAGGGAATTTTAGCTTCAGCTGTTCAGCTTATGGGCAGTCAGGAGTGCTGAGAAGTGGTGTGAGGGCTGGAGAGTGTGGTGTGAGGCCGTGGGTGAATGGGTTTGTGTGAAAAAGAGGAGGCGGATTGATGTGGACTGGGTCTTGCCTTGGGAAAGCAGTAGGATGGGGTGGACTTCAGTTCACACGTGTCCTAGCAGTTGCACATTTTCCTGATTTTGTGTCAAAAAGACAAGGCATGATGTGTGTGGCTGTGTTGTCAGCCTGGCCAGAGCTCCATAGCCAAGCTGGGGCTATATGCTGTTCTTGCAGTTAGAGGTGTAGCCCCATATGGACACTTCAGGGCGGTCTTTCACTCTTGTGGTGGTTTTGTTTGTTTGTTTTCCCCAGATTGACAAATACCTTTACGCCATGCGACTGTCTGATGAAACACTGATAGATGTTATGGCTCGCTTCAGGAGAGAGATGAAGAATGGCCTCTCCAGAGATTTTAACCCAACGGCTACAGTTAAGATGCTTCCCACATTTGTGAGGTCCATTCCTGATGGTTCAGGTAAGGAGCTCAGTATTTGTTTTGTATATTAAAGATGGTGTGCTTCATGGGAAACCTATTGGAAATACACCAGTACTGCCAAGAACAAGAGCAATTTACTTTCTGCCAAGCCCTGGCACCTCCTCAAAGGCAACCTCCCTTCTCTGTGCAGGTCAGTTCCCACAGATGCTGGAGGATTTTGTGAATTCAGTGTTAAACCCGTTTTGATGCCAGTGGAAGAGCCCTTCGTGTTAATCAGTGTACTGAAAGTCCATATTATTTATGCTGAGATCTGTCTGCCAGCTGTCGATACTTCACATAGGAAGATGTTTGATTTATGCAGTTCATACTCATGTGGCCTAGAGCCTTGACAAATGCAGTGGCTTTTAGTCATTTGCTTTTTGACTCAACATCTCTTCTTATTTTTTCCCACTGGAAAAAACACTGTTGTATGCTGAATTTGAGTTTCCCATCATTTGTTTTGCTTTTTGTAGCTACCTTTTTTACGTGGTCTTAGGGGAAAACTTGCAGAACTCAAGGAGGTGCAGTGTGTGGCTCAGAAGCTGCTGCTCTGAGCTTTTGCCATTTTGATGTAGGACTTATTTTTTCATGCTCATTGTACCTGATAAAAGTGTCACAAAGAGCTATCAGAAATCAAAAGATGTTGTGTTGGTATTTGAGACCAAGATTGTCCCCATTACTTATTTTAGTGCTTATAAAAAAACCCAAGCAAACAAACCAAACAACCCCCCCAACAACACTATATAGGGTATATAAATATATTTATTAACAGTATATATTAGTGTTTATTATTTAGTGGTAACACTAGATTTTCTTCTCTTGTAGCATGCATTGGTAACTAGTTTGGTGCCTAACACAATTTAAGTCCCTGTGTGCAGGAACTGCACAATTGCAACAACTACATAATATGATTACCTGTTTTGAGACTTTTTCTGAGTTAAAATCAAGAATTTGTTGGGTGAAACAACATGAACCCTGGTGCTTTGTGTTATTTGGTGCTGTCTGACGGGAAATCTTTGATAGTTCTGCTTCACTGTTGCTTTCTGCCACTTTAAGCTTTTTAGTTGAAATGTAATACTCTCTTAAAAAAAAAAAAAAACAATAACCAAAAAAACCAAAGAAGAACAGACTTGAATCCTGTGTTTCCCTTAATTTAGCACTGTTGGTTGTTATGTTGAAATGTTGTGTTGAAATCTGGAGCCTGTTGAGAAAGCCAGAAGCTGCCACACTCAGCTGGGTCATGTGCAAGGCTTGCTCTAAGGGTTTGCAAGTGTGAGGTGGCTTGAAGGTTTTTGCATAGAATCCCAGTATATTTACCAATTCTGAAATCCCCATATTTTCCTTCATATGTGTTTTGAGTTGAGCTGAGTATAGACCTGTCTCCAGTACCCTCTTCTGTCAAGGCACTGCTGGTTTGCAAATCCGGGCTGATTGCAGTTAGCCAAATATGTTTGCGAATTGCTCCATGGCACAAACTGGAGGGACTTCAAGGTGCAGTATGGCACAAAGGGAAAAGGGGAGAGATGCAAGTAATTGCTCAATGCTGCTGGGACTGAGCATGAACCAGAGCAGTGGGTAGCTCTGGTTGAGTGTAAGCGTGTCTGTATGTCAAGGCATTAATTTCAGATCATGTATTACACACCTGCTTAAAAAAGCAACCTCGTGTATTGTGTACAGGGTGCACAGTTGTTGGTCCTATGCCCATTTGGCTCCTGATGGCCCCTCCAGGACTATAAGCAGTGAATGTTGCAGCAGTGCTTTGCCCTGGACAATTTCTGTATAACATGATAGTAATCTGTATATGCAGGTTGTGTCTGTTTGGATAGCTTTTAGAAATGCAGGTAAAACCATTTAATTATTTCCCAGAAAGGGCATGTTCTGATCCCAGGTATGAGCAATATTTGCTGTGGGTAGGTGTCATGTTTTTTTCTTCCGCTGACTCACCTCCATGTGCCTGCCATGTCTGGCTCAGCCATCACATAAATGAAGCCAGGGCAGATGCAGAGTCCCGTTCCCACTTCCTCCTGAAGTTTCTGGGAGGCCCTCACAGATATGTCTGTGTTGCTGTGCCCAAAGTGTGGGGCTGGCTCCCTTCTGATGGCAGTTTCTGCCTTCAGCTGTTCCTCTATAAAAGACAGAGGCTGAAAGCCTGCCCTCTTCTCTGGCCGGTCTCTCATTACTGCCTTGTAAGCTCTTTCCTCTGAGTCTGATTATTATTATGAGGGCTGATTATTCAGGAAAATACTGTTGTTTATTTTCAGATCAGTGCTTGTGTACTTTATTAACAAGGAGCTTTTGAGTGATAATTTTGAGCACTCTGGAGATGTTGGTGTTAGCAGGGCTTTTTGCTTCATTCAGAGTTGCTTAATTTACAAAAGCCACAAGGTTTTTTGTCCAAAGTGCTCAGAATACTATTTCTAACTAATTCAGAATGCTTTCGAAGGATGTTCCTAAATAGATTTACAGCAGGTTTGATTGCACCTTGGTGTTACAAAGCATAGATTAAATGCTCCTACATGGTTTTAATTCCTGAAGCACACTGAAAGAAAGCTACTACTTTGCATATGAAAGCTTTACACTCCAGAGTTCTTTTTTGTTTTTAACTGAAAAGGTTAATAATTCTTAATAAATTTTACCTTGTGATGAGCTTGATAGTGCTGGAAATCAAACATGCTAATTTGTTAATTTACTGCCAGGGAAGGTACTTCTAAATGAAGTGCAGTATTTGCTTGAGGTATGTACTAAGGTGTAAGGGCCATCTGGTCCAGTGTTGATTTTTCCATTATTTATTGGAGGTAATGGCTTGCATTCAAGAAGTGATACTCATATGATAAAGCTTATTTGGATATTCTGTTTAATGAGACCCTTGGAAATGTTTGAATTCTAGTCTTGTTGCAGTGAAAGGGGTTATGAGTTACCGAATTTATTCTGCTGAACCCAGTAAATGGAACTGGGCCTACAGTTTGGTTATGTTCATGTTTTAAATGACATTTTTACTGGAGCAAAGTGATGTTTAAAGCCATCCTGTTAAAAAACAGGTAGGGAAGTGCTTTGAGATCTGTATTTGTGTAAGTTGAGTCTGCCCATGTCTTAAGCATCAAGGAAAAGTTGCATTGCAATGCAGTAAAATCAGGAGGATTATTAGGAGTTGTGGGCTTCCACTGTCATTTTGCTATGTTCTTCTTTATGTAGCTTATTGTCATTGTGGCTTCTTGCATGACAGTGTTTTGTTTCGGTATTACACTCCAACCCTGGAAAACCATATGGGCTTTTGCTGTGTCTTTGCATCTCTTAAGCTGTTTCTGATAGACTTCCTTCCCTGAGGGATGCCCCATCTAGCTCATCAACGTTGCTGAGCTTGATGGGGCTCCTGGAGGTGCATGGTGCAATGGAGAGTAAAGAGCAGCTCACTAAATCAGACTTTAGAAGTGTTGTTCTGAGATTTGGCAGAGTAGTCTCAGGGAAATCTGAGTCTGGAACTCCTTGTGGGTAAATTACATACATGATATTTTAGTGACAGCATCAGGTCAGGAGGCTCTGAGGGCTGAGTCGCAGTTTGAGGTAACACATCACAAGGTACTGATCTTCCCAACTGCTAGGAGTCTTTCCACATTGAGTGTAAGTAGAAGTGGAAAAACAATGATGTTGGGAGTGACCTTCCCGAAGTCCTAGCTCAAAGTCATAAAGCAGAATGAGAAGAGGCCAAATTGCTCCGCAGGATGGGACAGGCAATATGCATCAGGGTGCAGGATAAGGGGGAGGCAGCTGATCCTGTCAGGGCATGGGGCACTTCTGACACTGCAGAAAAAGTACAAATTGATGAGGAAACCAAGATGAGAAAGTACGATGTTCCTCTGCTTCACTGCCCTTTGAGCAGCCTCGACGAGCCTGGGGTTACCATGTACAGACATAAATGCTTGCAAAGAGCCTTGGTGATTAACTTGGACACACACTCCTATGTGACAAATTGTGCACACTACTTCCCCAAATATTATCTTTTCACAGACTTTAATGATCTCTGTGTTTGCTCCTGCTTTGATAAGGTGAGATAGCAAAAGCAGCTCAGTCAAATATATTTGCCTTGCTCTCCAATGCACGCTGAAGGTGTCATTCTTCAGGTAGCCTCGCCACACGTCTGTGTTGCCTGAGGTTTGTGGAGGTGGTAGGGTAGTGGATTTGGCTTCAGACCTTTGAAATCTAAATCCCTCTCCATCACAGATGGAGGTATCCAAACTCTTTCCCTGTTTTCCAGGGAGGTGTTTAGGAGCTCTGTGCAAGGGATCGCAACTCCTGCAGCAGTACAGGCACACCCTATACTTTTTCAAACTCTTTCTCTGACTTCTGTTATCTTGACTGCAGTTTGCAGTGAATCTCAGCTTCTGGGTGTGAATTAAGTGGTTCCTGCTTTAACTACATCTGTGTGTAATTTGTTGATTTTAGAGCAGTGCACAATCCAGCCACCATTCACTGTTATGTGCCAGAATGACACACGTTTGTTTACAGCAAAAGACTGCTCATTAGTGGTCTGGCATCCCTTAATCTTACTGTCTCTGTTTTCAACATCTCTTAGACTTTCTTTCCCCTGCCAAGCTTCATCATGGGATCTGAATACAGACGGTCCACTGTTAGCCAATTCTAGAGAAGGACTTTTTACAAGGGCATCTAGTGATAGGGCAAGGGTGGGTAGTTTTAAACTGGAAAAGAGTAGATTTAGATTAGGAAGAAATTCTTTACTAAGAGGGTGGTGAGATGCTGGCACAGGTTGTCTAGAGAAGTTGTGGATGCCCCATCCCAGACTGTGTTCAAGGCCAGCTATCATGGGTTCAGCAGCAGCAGTCGTGTTTTGTTTTTGATA
>JASSUY010017428.1:0-20285 GCA_032466535.1 Forpus xanthops
GCTAAAAAATCCAAAACACAGTGCTACACCAGCTACTGCTTAAAGAAAAATGACTGCCGCTGCTGAACCCATGACAGTTACTTTCAGAGAATATTAGTCTGACACTTAAAATTGCATGTTTAAATATATAAAATTTCCTGAAATGGTACGTTGACATTCCTAGCCTGGATTATTCCTTACTCGATCTATGGAAAGCACTTCTACATTTTTTTGTCTCCATGGCAATTCAGGTTGCATTACAAGATTGTTACAGTATTTCCAGCCTGAATTTTCAGTAGAAAAGGAATTCAACTTTGAAAATAGAAAATACTTGTGCTATGTAAATTAAACAAATAGCTCTTATTTACAAAAAGCAAGGATCACCTTGTCCTCATTTACAGTTGCTCTGGTTCTATTGATAAGTTACTCCATGTGAATTTTAGCTCTTTGTTTTGTGGGCAAACCACAAGAAAATTGCATAAGTAAATCTATCTACTGTATACTGAAAAACTTACCTGAGGTTTGAATAAAACATAATAATAATAAAAAACCATAATAATAAAACTCCAAAGTCAGGGGGAAATATTTTGATCCTTTTAGAACTACTTAGTTTCAAACCACTTGTAAACAACAAACCAATGCTAATTTCACAAATTACACTGGAAAGTGAAGGAGTAGGCCACAGTGTCCTATTTCCAAAGGAGGATTAGCTCTACCATGGTAGTCTGAAGTCATTGTCATTCATTCTGTTCATTAGGGACTGTAGTGATAGGACAAGGGGTAACAGTTTAAAACTTTAACAGGGGAAGTTTAGACTGGATATAAGAAAGAAGTTCTTTACTGTGAAGATGGCGATGCACTGGAATGGGTTGCCCAAGGAAGTTGTGAATGCTCCATCCCTAGCAGTGCTCAAGGCCAGGCTGGACAGAGCCTTGGGCAACATGGTTTAGTGGGAGGTGTCCCTGCCCATGGCAAAGGGGTTGGAACTAGATGATCTTAAGGTCCTTTCCACCCCTATTTTATGATTCTATGATTCACAGCCGGTGATTAGTTATTAATGTTGTACAAAACAGAACAGCAGCAGAAAAGAAAGTATAGGAGACTTAGATCAGAATTCAGTACAGGACCACGGTTAGGACATGAAATGAGGTGATCACAACTGGAATTTCTAGTAACACAGACTAACAGATTTATAGAAAGCCATTGTCAGCCTGCTAACATGGAGAAAAGAAATCACACAGCACAGCACAAAGTATGTAGAATTGTGTCCTTGGAACATGTGATCCTTTCAATTTCAGTACATCCTGAAGCAGATGGAAGGTCTCCTGATGAGACTTTTCCTTCCGCTGTGTGTGAGTCTCTCACATCAAAATAAAGTTGCTTCTTTCCTGTCACTCATTGTTCCAGTCCTGCAGGGTTAGGAGATCATTTTGCCTAGCAGGACATCTCTTTCATTAAAGATATCCTTTAAGGAGATAGTTCTACAGCATCTTCACAAGGGCTAGACTGGGTGGGGTTTGATCAGATACAGATGATTTTAAAGAAGAATTTCCCCTTCGAATCAGCACTATGGCATGTAAAAGGAATGCATTTTAAGCTATTGCAGCTTTTGTAGGTATGAGATTAGGGTCACTGACTTGTGAAAGTCTTATTTTGCTGATATTCATACAAATTTTTACTCTAAGTCATACACTTTAACAGAACCCGCAGCTTGCACTAAGAGATCTGGATTAAAATGAACATAAAAACTGGAACTGTAAAACTAATAAAGACTGTAGACAATAGAGATAACTGCTCAATCTTTGCCTTTGGCATTTGTGCCTAAGGCTGCATTCCACAAGTTCATCACTTTATCCTTTTCCTCTAAATAATGAACAGATTTCCTTTTAAATTATTTAGCATTAAATAGAAGGTAGATCCCATTCATTCATTGGCTTACATTTTTCTGAATTTAAGTGACTGGTTTAAAAAAAACAGCTGTCTCAGTGGCAGGAAAAGGTCAAAAAGAACTTTAACATATACTGTAAAAGACTGATTTTTTGGATGACTTTACTGGAGCTTTTCTGAATAGCTGGTCAAATTAATAATACCAATGTATTCCCATATTTAAAAGTTTATATTCACTGATGGATTACTCAAAATGGATTACTCACATTCCAAGAAATCTGCTTTTGAATTTTGTGCCTGAAAGAAAACCCAAACAAAAAAAAACCAACAAAAACCCAAAGCAAAAGTAAGCCAACTTTGACTGCTGTTGCGTTTTGCAAAGCTGCAGTATTTATGAAATTTAATCAGAAGGATATTGTACAGCTTAATATCTAATTATGCAATAAAATAGTGCAACACATTTTTTGTGTTTTCAACATAAAAGTGGCTTGAAAGTGCTGAAGTTTTGCTGAACAACCTAATTGTGTGCCTTTAATAAGATAAGCTAGCTTTACAATATAGGTCCTCAGGAGAAAACCTTCCTGAAAAAGAAACATTCTCGTCCTTTAATGAAAGGAATCTGCATAGGATTTAACATTTAATATAATGACATCTAACATCTAATATTTGACACGGTGGAATACATGACAGCCACATTTGAAAAGCAGGATATTATCATAGAAATTATACGTGCTATCAAGATAAAATGAGAAAAAATGTTTAAAATATTCTGATTACATTAACTGCTAGGCATAATCTTTGGTGCAGTAAGAGAGAAGCCACTTGATACTTATTGGTGATAAAGCAAAACACAGATGGCTATCATTTTGGTTAAAGACAATCCTACACTGATTTGCTTTCACAAGCAGTATAAATTGATACAGCTAAATAATACTACACAGTATGGGTGGCATTTAAAAGTGGCTGTTGTGAGTTAAATATATAATCCTAACACTGTGCCTCAAAAAAAGCTAGGGGGGATGTGGGGAAACTCCCTGGCATTAGTGCTACTGCTGCCACAGAGCAAGCAGAGCTTGAGCAAGACCATAACCTTTTCTACCTGCAATTATTTCACATACAGTTGCAGGTATTTTCTTTGGACCAGCTGAGGGTCAGTTCTCGGTGTATTCCTGTCCCTGCCCTCAAGTCATTTCGAAAGTGCTCAAACTATTTTTCTTTCTTCCAGGAGAGCACAAAAGGAAAAAAACAAACAAACAAACAAAAAAAAACCACCAAACATACTTGTCTCAGTCACAACAGTAAATCATATTCTTGGCTGTGGGTCCCTATTAATGCCCTGGTGAAAATGAAAGCAAAATAGCTGTTTTCCAGAGTAATGACAACATGCACACAACATCTGCATAGCAACAAGTATTCTGGATACATGGTCAAAGAGGAGGCAAAGAGAAAAGGCTGATGATGAGTCCTACCCTGAATCAGTCAGGCATGCAAGACCAAATTCTTGGAATTATAAACTGTGGTATGTACCCAGAGACTTCTAAGGGATTTTGAAGACTTGAACACTTCAAAGAGTGGTATTCATAGCTTGGAGAACTGCACTCCAAACGCACAACTCCTTCCAGAATTCTCCAAAAGAACAGACCAAGAAAATCCCTTTACTGTGGTTCTAAATTACTTTGAAAATTGTATTTTACTGAACACCAGTTCCAGATCATGGAGGACCAATGGTGCCATTTTCAACCTCTTAGAGAAAAAAAAAAACACAAACAAAACCTCCAGAAAACAGAATCAAAAGGTAAGCTGATGATCCATAATTATGATTTTGCCACAGATTATTGTGCATTTGGTACAAATACCATATAGTTGCTTAATAAACTGCAGACTAAAAAATACTCCAAAGATTTCCGGTATTAACATTAGACACCGTATCTTAACTTCAAATTTTAACAGAGTTTTTAAAAGACTCCAGATATGCATATCTGCAGGGAAGAAAAGAGAGGCAAGCACAGTCTATGCACTGTTCTTGATCCTGGAATATCACAGTCAGAAAGAACATTAAAAAATCAGTGCATGGGTTTGGATTATTTCAAAATGTAATTAACTAGCCTTGACTCTTATAGGGGTATATTTTCAAATCCCTTTGAAAAATCAGCCAAAGGCTTCAGTGAATACCGTTAAAAGCAAGCAACAGCTAATGAGAGGAACATTTTTGTTCCATTCATAAAGCTCATCAAATTCATAAATTTGAGTAGAGGAATGCAGTATCCATTATATATTGGTTTAGAGGAACTATAATTGTTACTTACTGTAAACTTAACACAATAAACATTATTTTATCAGAAAGTGCTACTAGCTTCCTGGAAATTCACACATACTAGAAGAGTATATATAAACTAGAGAGTTTATAATATACACTCTCTAGTTTAAGGGAAAGTACTAAGGAGGCCAAAGAGAAAACAGATACAATAAGAAGTTAATTAACTGTTACAGATATACTCTCCTTTAAGGTATTAGACAGATAAATATTTATAGGGCACATTAGGAAATTAAAAGGACACTTTCAGTACTTAGTGATACTAACGTATGAAGTTTACATTGGCAAAGAAAAACTGAAATAAATTAGCCAATACCATTTTATAATTATTAATCATAGCCGATATAATTATTTATGGGCACAATTCATTAATTGAAGAACTTGAAATATTAGCAGCTATATTGTCAAGGAAAACAATGCACCAGAAAAAACGCCTTTGAGCTAAATCCATCAAACTTACATTGCACTGTGTTTGATTCAGGAACAGAGATCTCCTTTGGTGATGATAAAGACAACATTCAAAACACTTCCTGCACTTTTCTAAAGCAAAATAATTCTTTTCAGAAGCCAGCACTTTCTCAGACCATTACTGGTTCCTCACACATCTAGCTGCAGTTAAAAGCAAAAGATGAGTACTCAGGATCATTTCTGGTCCAAGGGGCTTCCAGAGTCCCACATAAGGCATGAACAATCTGCTCAAGACTGCAGACAACTTACAAGGTAAACCCTGAGTACAGTCCTAAGACAGCAACAGCAAACAAGTTTGAGGGGAAGGAGATAGAAAGTCAACTTAGCACATGTACACTGCAAAATGCCATGCATAATAAGGACCTTTTACTCAAAATTCACTATGCAACTCAACACAATTCAGTCTGCTGTTGACACTGCTGCTCCCCCTGCCTTGCACACTCTTTTCATGCAAAATCAGTAAGTTAGGTGGGGGTTTTCAATCACTTTGAATCACCAAACAAGATAAATCATTCATTACTTTTAAAGAGAAGATTTTTGAGACTATGCAGCATGTGCATTGAAAAACCTTGTATTACCTCTGCAGCTCTCTTCAACTTTTCTTCTTCAACATGCTGAGGATCAGTAGAGAGCAAGGTACTAGTCTAGAGAGGACACAAGAGCAGGCAAGTGTGGTATCAACATCCTTGCTCTGCCTGGACAGATGTGCTGATAGGCACAAGTGGCTTTCCATCAGCAGGGATACCATGTTTGCTTGTATCCACTGGAGATAACATGCTAGCCAGAAAGTGTGAGTGTGTGTGAGATCTAATGGCCATTATATACAGCAGTCCTAATTTCCTAATTAATGGATATATTATTTACCCCATTAAAAAAATTAAATAATTTGACTGCCTTGTAGAAGCAGTTAGCTTTAAGGAAAAACTATACACGTCAGTGGAAAAGCATTCCATCATACATATCACAAATCAACTAGCTGAACCATTGTTTGGCAGATTGTAAAGCAGCTTTCAAGCTACTGTAGAAGATCTTGAACAAGAATAATGAGTGGATATTTGCATTTTCTTTTTTTCTTTCTCATTACGACATATTGGTCTATTCTTATGACACTTGCATTCCCTTTTGTGGACTGCTCTTTCTATTAGTGTTCTAATGTAAAAACATTAGAATGAAGAGCTGCCAGCAATCAGCATATTACAGATTTCTATGCCTACTATTATATCATAGAATCATGTGGTATTAAGAAAATATAATATATACCATATAAATGTGGTATTAAGAAATAAAGGCTTAATGAAAAAAAATCTGTTTAGTACTTAATGTTATGCAGTTGTGTCCATAAAATAATTTTTAAAAAGATGCACATGCAGAATTGATGAAAAGTGTCAGTTTAGAAATTACTTTACATTCATATGTTGACAATCAATAGCCTGTTCTTAATCAGCTTTAAAAGTTCTTTGAACCCCTTAGAATGTATAGTGCAATGACTATATGAGAGGCACCTAAATTCATGTGATCCGACTGGCTTTCATACAGATTTCTGATCAGGAACAGCTGCTTCAGCAATGAAAGCTCTTCCAAAAGTCAGAAGCTTCCTCTTGTGTCTGCTGTAGTCTAACTCATACCGTTGCTGCCAGCTGTAGTTGCTGGGGAGAGAAGACTGTCACTGAAAGAAGCAGGTACTGGTGAGAGAATGAGATGTCGAATCCTCCTAGAAAATATGTGGAAGGAAAGAAATCGTGCCCAGGAAGATGGAAGCAGCATCCAGATTTGCCTTTCACTGTATGAGAATCAAGCACCTTCATCTAAATGTTTGCAGGGCTTTGTCCTATGTTTTGTCTGAAAAGAACTTCTGAAGCATCTCTCATGACTGTAGGCATTTAAGTAACCAAAAACAAAGAGCACTGTGACACTGCTTTGGGAGGGAGAGGGCAATAGCATAACATCACACACAGTCAAGGAAAATCAGAGAAGAAAGAAGTGATAACCTTGACCTCAAGGACTAAGAACCACCAAGGATTTTATCATCAAGCTATACAGCATCAGCTCTGCAGTATCATAAGCTCAGTGCTAATTAAGTGCTATAAATCAACAATTTCATATGATTAATAAAGTGCAGGAATTAATCAATATCCAGAAGGCTGGTGTTGATTAATTATTTTAGTAAGATTAATCTTCTAAATACACAATATAGCAGTCTGTAACTCCCTATGCTCTATCTATATATACTCACCTGCAACAGCATTATAATAAAGGTGCATTAGGTGAGATTACAGAATGCATTGGCTAGTCTTCAGAAAATCATTTAAATGCACATCAAGTTGTAAATAATATGACTAATCCCACTAAATGCAATAGGATTACTTATCTGAATAGGTGCAGCATTAGGAAGTTTTACTTATCACATGAAGTTTTGACGTCAGATATTAAATTATAACTTTTTAATGTTTTGAATAATCAGAAAAAAAAGAAATCATTAGTACGATGGAATAATAACAGTGACATCACAAAATTCCACCACAGGCCTGCCTTTCTGTCAGTAAAAACAAATGAACCCTACCCAGTAGAGTACGACCTATTACTTTAATTATCCCAAATATCTCATGCTACGATGGTCTGTGACGCTATACATTGATGTATCAGAAGTCTCAGAACTGCAGAAGATTTATTCTAAATATCAATATAAGAATTAAGCAAATCATTCCCAAAATTTATAACCAAGCTTTCTGCCCAATCCCTTGAGAATACTTTTTCAGCAGCGTCTTGTTCTAAGCAGGACCAGCATCATGAACCAATCTGAAGACCGAGTGGGCACTGAAGAAGCAGGAGCAAAAATTACGGGAGCAACAGACAGAAAACCATCAAGCTCTGTCCAGTCCAGCCTGCACAGGTCACAGTCCTCAGTCCTCATTACAAGTGGGAAAGAAAGTAAGGAGAGTGGCCACTTACTCCTGGCTGCATGTATTTCTTTGCTCAGTTGCCAGGCTTGCTAGGTAAGTTCAGCACACAGAGTCAAAAACCACTGTGATCAGGGCAGAGGCACGAACTGAGAGAGCCACTGACTATACATCCTTAAATATTTCTTAGTCTACAGCAGATGAAAAATATCAAAACAGGACCAGTGTGATTTTGAGAGAAAGTTGAAACAGTAGTTGTGTTCTAAGAACTTAGGGCAGAAATGATTAAAGATGTTATTTTGAGTTTTACTTCTTGCTGCTTTGATTTTTTTGGAAATTCTCCCAGGACATTTTGGGTTGGTCTCTTTACATTTCCTCAATTGGTCTATGGAGATTTCTAAAACCCAAGCTACATGTATTTTATGATCACATCTAACACTGGGCACTATTAATAAAGGAAAACTTGATGTGCTTGTATTAGTCAGAATCACATAAGCCACAGAAGCAGTTTTGGTTGACTGAAAAACTATTCCCTGTAGACAGTACACAGACTAAAACACTGAACACTTCTTACAACCTTTCACAGTATTAGGCAAAGGTCTGTCTTCAGAAGACTAAGCAGCAAACTGCTCAGTTCTTCATATTCCCTCACGCTGCAGTAAATCAGAGAACACTAAACTCGCAAGAAATCACATGAAGTCATCTCGCTTATTGTTGGCTGGCCATGAGAAACTAGGTAAGTTCTTTCTTTCACCAAAATGCTGAAGCTTAACAGTTTTCTGGTTTTTGTTCCTAGGAAAGTGGGATAAAAGGTACTCTCATGTTCAAGAGCAAGTTTCTTTACATGTCCTTCTTACAGGATTTTTTCACGTCATCTTGACCATTTAATTAATTCCTCATCTGATTCTGTCTCTCTTCTCTTACATGTAGATTAAAAGCTTTGTAACACAGGCCCTATCACTTCTAATCTATGCTCTCCTGCATGGCACAACAGATGCAAGGCCCAGGAACAAGAGTTTCCAAACACTGAAATGAAGCCATTGGCAGTCAACAGTTAAGCTGCTTCTCATTGATGAACACACTATATCAATTTATAGAATCATAGAATCATAGAATAGCTAGGGTTGGAAACCTTATAACGAACAACAGAACACAGTCAAATTGATGATTACATTCAGTGTACTGCTTTATGCCTTGATAAAAATCTGTCAGGTTCCAGCGTTTTAATGAAGCAGTGCAACTATATACAGGTGTTTGTAGCTTTGCTCATACTGAAAATCCATTTACAGACTGAGTAGCCATATGTAATCATATGGTTCCTCATCAAGAAAAGCATCTTTGAGAAGCTTGCTTAGCCAGAATTATAGGTGAGCATCAAATATCCTACAGCTGGAGGAGTAGGCATGAATGAGAAAGCACTTTCCTTTCGCTGTCCAGTAATTAAAAACTTAGAGCCAGCTCGGCCTCTACAATATACATTTGGACACTGCACAGCACAATGAGCCCTGGAGTCCCCAGTTATAAAATGTCTATGCTCCATCACAATAGGAATAAAGATTTATTGTATATATTCAATAGACGTTAAATTTGTCAAATAGCTTAGGGTGGTTTTACTGAAAAAGAAAGAGGAGGGCTTGAAAGGAAGTCACATAGGCTGTAAAAGGAGTTTATCATACTCTGCTGCCTTCTGAATTGTGTAACTTCTCCTTTTATCCCTACCTGATTCATGGCACCATAGAAAGCTAAGCTGCTAACTTAATTGTATGTCAGCAGCATAAGAGGCTCCTTTTCCAGATTTTAACTCCATTCTCACTATGTCCCTCAGTGTCAATATAGCAAATGGTTTTCAGAAAGCAAACTGCTGTATAGATTGAATAAAGATAATCACAGCACTCAAGTCTGCAGTCAAGAGAAAGAGATTTGCTTCCCACATTCTGAGGGTGTGCCTTCGCAATGAAAAGAAACAAATTACAGAAGCAGCACCTCGAATCCTTTTCTCACTCAAAATTCTATGGTAGGAAGGAAGATATGGCTTTTGCCAGCATATCTAACATCTGAACTTCAAACTCAAACTGATGTTAAGCCTGATCATCTGTATTTTTGTCAGATAATAAGAACAGATGGTGATATTTGATACACAATAATCAGCTAACACAGAGAAGGGGAGGGTATACATTTTTATAATAAGGTATCTGAAACTGATAAATAAAACTTCCAATGGAAACAGAATACTGGCAATAACACCCATATAATAGGAAAATAAAACTAATTCAAAAAAGGAGCAAGTTAAGGCACATCATAGAAACCACAGTGCTTCCAATCTTTACGCTATGAAAAACAGAATTGCAAAAAGGTGACTTTCCCATAACTAATAAAATGCCAGCAAACTGCTCTTGAATGTCCTGTTCTTAACCTAGAGAATCATTTTGCAGGAATACATGTATTATCAAAACAAAATTGGAACTAAAGCTGTTCAGGATTTTATCAACTGCTCTTCTTCAAAACTATTAATTTTTGTTACCTTTAATACCAGATATTTGGCAGAGAAGCCTTCATTGATTTCCCCAAAAAAGAAGTATTTCTGAACTGTCCAATTTCTGTGACACTTTTCACAGAGAAAATTAACCCATTTTTTCATTACTTTTTGATTTCAGAAGATTAGAACTTTAAAAAGCTTTATGCTAACAATAGCAAGCTTTGATTGCTGATTTCTCTATGCTAACTTTAGAAATAAATTACATTACAGAGATTATTTTCACCCTTCCTTCTGAATGCATTTTTACTTAGGAAAAGAATTATAGCTATCATAATGGAATCTCAGCTGTGCTGAAAATGAGGAAATAACTTTATTTAACAGAACAGGATACAATAAAACTTGCTTTGTTTTGTCTGATGTGTATGAGAAAATACCCATCAATGACAATGGGTCAACAGTGAGTTCAGCAATAAACTGAGTTAGCTTCTAGCTCAGCACATCTCAGAAAATGAAACCTTTCTCTGTGCAGTCTGTAAATGAGTTTTGTCAAACACATAGTCTGTGCAATTCATATTATATGTGCTACTCATATTATATTCCAAAACAGTCCAGATTGTCCTTAGCACAGGATATTTAGGATTGTGGGATAACCTTGCTTTGGTGTCAATGCAAATTCATTGGACAGTGGCATTCCAGAGCTGAAAACTTTTTGTTGTGCCACTATCACTCTATTTTGTTCATAGATCAGACTGTAAACAAGTTTCACCTGAGATGAGCAGTACTGCATGATGCAAGAGCTCTGTCTATATGCAACCCACCAAAAGGCAACATAAACACAAGCACATAACAGGAGCAACAACTAATGGGCCCATCCAGTCTTTTGTCAGGCTTACCTTTCTAGGATAAATGGGTAACTCATATCATAGAGTATGGAATAATTTGAAAGAAAAAACACCACTAGGTAAAGAAAAAAAAAAAAAAAACAAAGCTGAAAAAATTCTTCAGTGAAGAATCAATTGTAAATGCAAGAAAAAGCATTTCTGCCTTGAAAACAAGGAGAGGAAAGAAAAGAATAGTCCTTATTTTACTGATAAGAACAGTATCATAGAACTCCAGATACGACTTCCCACCATATTTGGGTTCAAAAAACATCTGTCACATTTTAAATACAGACCACCATGATGTTCATAAGCAAGTTCTATATAGATTCATTCAAGTGTGGGAAAAAGTGTAGGAAAATACAGATGGGAGGGGTAATGAAACTTGTGCTGACCTTTGTTCCAAGTTCCCAAGAATAAATACAAAGCAAACCCTAGCTCACATTATGGCAAGTTTTATGATGCCTTACATTTGATTTGTTAACTAGGCTGTGCTCAGTAACAACAACAGACACAAGTGAGGATATAATCTCCCTTTAATTGCTCAGTAATTCTAAGACAAAACCCACTTAAGCTAAGCTATTTTTTTCACCAGTACAATGCCCAAGAATTTTTTTTTTCTTCCTCTTTTTTCCTTTTATGGTTGGGATTTTTAACAGAATATCAAAGTAAAGTAAACAAAGCTGAAAGGAAAAAAGCTGCGTTCTTTTTCAGGAACAAAAAATTGGTTTCCAAAATGCTGTTCCTCACCAGGGATACATACGCCCTTAGGACTAGATGATTTTATACATGTTAATAATGTTTAAAAATTATTTTTCCTGACTTCACATTCATTAGTGTTTCTCAAAGTATACATGTCGTTACCTTGAAAACCATTTCTTTCCTAAAAAATACTATTTTTGTATTCTACTACTTTAAAAAACCTCATGTAATAAATATTCTCAGACACTGGAAACATAAAGGCATAAAATGAAAAAGCCACTGCCACAGCCCTGCAAAGACACTCAGCTGTGACAGAGATCTTCCAGGAGCACTGCTGATGTTTTAAAATACTTGAACTGCTGCCAGACATTCAAGATATGCAATCAGTTTATTGCTAAATGGTGAGATTTTCTAGAGAAAGGTCTAACCCTCATGCAGCTCACAGGCAGTTACTGTAGATTATACAACACAACAGAAACACAGAACGTGGCTGATGTAGATATGAGTGAAAAAGTTTTTCTAAGAATTAAGGGCATATAAACAATTGCTTCAAAGAGAAATGACTAAGTTTTTCCCAGAATTAGAAAGAACAAGGAGGCTTAGACTTCCCTGCAGACAGAAACAGGATTTCTGCATTATCTTTCTTGCATAATAATTCACCACTGATAGAAATAAAACCTTTGCAATCATTTATCATTTGAGACAATTCTTTTCTTTTCTAAACCTGGAGAATAAACTTTTCCAAATATTTTCTTCAAAAACATGAATGACACCATCTCCTCAGCTGCAACATTTTATTCCATTGTGAAAAGTAGGTTGAGCCATTTTCATAACACCGTCTATACCTTTTACCCAAGCATTTCCAAGAATGCACTCCTCCTTCTGGATTCTGCATGCTTAGAAGTGAATGAATGCGCTAAGGATGTATTGAATTCCCTAATCTATCAGATTCTTAAGAGATTATCCAGGAAACAAAATGGACCTAGAAGTCTATCATTACTTTTTCCAAAACCTGTTCAGGGTGAGGATTCTGAAATAGAGGCAATGATTATTTGTCACTTTATTACAAAGCAAGAAGAAAGACTTTATACAGGATGCAGGCATCCTACAGACACCAGCATAAACAGGGGCAGTGTCACAGGTGGACAAAGTGTCACCACTTCATTTACCATAGCTTGGTTAACTGATAACTTTGATTTACCTTGTGATGGCTCCGTAAAGACAGGAAGTTTCTCACAGAGATTTCCTCCCAGCTCCCATTCTATGAATGTCACCACTTAACAGTATGACCATGCCCAAGAATGCTTTTTACGTCATAATTTTTACTATATTTGACATCAAAATACAAAATAAAAACCAGTATGGAACAACTCCTTACTTACTGCCCCTTATTTTGGCCTAGATTTTTCAACAATTTTATAGCCTATTATTTAAAAACAGTACAATCCAACAATAAGCCCTTTACCCTCACAAAATAAATAAATAAATAAATAAAAAAACCAACCAAAACACCATCTCCCAGTGAAAGCCCAACGTCAGCTCTTAGGAACCAAAAAGAACTCCAACTCCCTCTTGTGACAAACCATCAGAAAACATGTACAGCTTCACAGTGTGACAGATGCAGTTTGAAGCTGCTTCCATTAAAATAAAATATCTTTACAAAGATCAGGAAAGTGAAGCAAAGTAATTTATATTGATTATTTTTGGCTGATTTTTTCCCAACATCGTAACAGATGTCACATGAAGAAAAGCATCACAGTTCAGTGACACTGTTCTGTTCTGGCTTGCAGTTTGGGTAACAGTCATGACTTCCTTTAGTCATGATTGTCTTAACTTAGATAGAAAGGCAGCCGCTAGATAAAACTGCACAAGATAAGAACAAGAAGTGTTTATGAGTCGGTATGAATTCCTTCTGCCTTAGTGACTTAAGGACTGTTGGTATGCCTTACTACACCTCAAGCAGAGGATACAAAAGGCAGCTCCACCTGCTTTATGCCATAGAGGAATATTTCCATGCCATACAAATACTCATGTATAATCAAAATCACTCATAGATATAAAAGCAGTTTTGGTGTAACTTCTTGTTCTGGTGGTACATAATAAACATAGCTTTCATGACCACCATAATATTAGCAACTTCTCTTTAAACAGAGCACTTCTAGCATAAACTCTTCCAAAATATGACTTGCAGAAGGGTAAGGGACTAAAAATGGAGGAACATATGTGGCAAAATGCCTATTAAAATTTGACCTGGCCTGACATATCCCTGTATCTGCATCTATCTAGATGCATACGTGAAACTACTCACAGACTTTGTATCTCAGGAATTACATTTCAACAGTGAACCCTTGGGTCGGATGAAAAGCTTTACCATGGTCTCTCAGGTTCAGTTGCTGTGAACACACTGCTTCTTGCTCTTGGTGACCCCTGCTAGACATATAGGCAAACTAGGAACTCAGAACAGTGGGTCTGAGGTATGATGCAGTCCTATGTCCTTACCTATCACACCTTCACAAGTATTCACAAGACTTTCATATCTGCTTACTATTTCCAACCACACAGCACACTCCAGTGTGGACACTGACACTGGATGCTGAAGCTGTACTTCTGGATGATGAAAGCTCAAGTGCTGGTTTCACATTTAAAGTAATCTAGTGGTCTCAATAGAGGAAGCAAACCATTTAAGGGCCTTTCTGGAAGTATACTAACTCTTGGCACAGGCACTGAAGGTGTGAAAACAAAGATATAATAAATATAGACGTGACAAATTGCAGTAAGTTCACTGATGCACTGCTGCATTCACTGGCACCGTCACCAGAAAAAAAGACCCTCACTCCTCCCTTTCCTGAAGTCATGAACAAGTAGTGAGCTCAATTCTATTACTAGTGGTATACTCCTGCAGATATCTGTATGTGTTATTAAGGGTGTGGCCTAGCACTTCCAGGTGGTAACAGTACATAGCAGTAGAGCTTCAGCTGGTCCCTAGAGAAAGGGGTTGGAACTCAGTGTGCCTGACCTGATTTGTTCTCTGTTGAGCAAAAGCTAGAGGATGGGAACTAATATGAGGTATCAGGAAGACTTTCCTGAAGCAGTAAACAATGTACAGGAAGCAGAAGACAACCTGCTAATAGATCCAAATTTAGCACTAATTAACTTGGTTCCAGAATATTGAAAATATGAAACTCACGTTAAGCTGTTTTTACATTCCAAAACCACAGAGAAGTGTGAAACCCACAATTAACAACTCTGAGATGTCATGCCCCACAGCATTTTATTATACGAGCTTGCTAATATATTGTACATCATCATAATTTGATATACAACGTACTCTACCTTGAGATGAAGGAATCCAGAGCAAATTTAAGGCAACTCACATCCTGTTTATTAATTGGCAGTGTGAAATTGTATCTGTTCAGATACGTATTATGTTCAATTCATTATCACATAATTCCACTGCAGCTTTGCTCTTTGTTGCATAAGCAATTATTCATTCAACATTATGCATCTCCGCCTCAGGATATCACATTTAACATATTCTAAATGGATAATTGTAAGTATGCTGTAGTAGTATTAAGCTAATCAACAATAGATAATCAGCCTTCCCTAACATACACAGCATACAGAATAGCATTGTTGGGTTATAGTACTATTAGCTATACACTACCTTAGCAGAGCTTCATCAGCTTTTAACTAACCTGACGCTCTTCCTGCATTTGTACTTTGTTGAACACAAGCAGGCTAACAGCTTCCTGTGTGATGGTGCTAACACATGTCTGACTTTGCTGTTGGCAGCTGGAGTGAAGGGGAAGACAATGCCCTCTGACCTGTGAAATGCAGTGTAAAGCTTATCAGATCCTCTCCAGATATCACTGAAGGAAATGGGCTGGAAGAGTTGGCTCCACATAGAAGATATATATAAAAACCTGTCAGTACTAATCTTTTTGTAATGTCATTAAATACATAGTTTTGCAAAGCAGAGTCCCTGCTAGACAATGTCATTTGCACATACAGAACCACAGTAAAAGTAGAGAGGAAGAATTACATACCACACAGTAAACTTAGGTTCATTTCACTTGAAGTGACTCAGTAAGTATCAAGATTACTTCACTTTCTGGTGCCAAAATAAATTTTTCTTAGTGATTATTTCTCTGTTCCACTTCTGAAACAGACATTTAAAGGTCATGTATTGTATAAAACATTATACAAAACTTTTCCCACTAAACAGTTCATTTGAGGCTTTTGTTTACCTGCAAGGCTGAATAAGCAGTGGTAAAGGAAGATCAAGATGATCTTAAGGTCCTTTCCAACCCTAATTATTCTATGATTCTATATTCCATGACCCCCCAAAAAAACCCTGTACCTCATGAAAAACATATCTGCAGGTTATGTTAGGATAATGTCCTTACTGCCCTCCCAGATATTGTAGACAGCATTAGTATATTAAGATTTAAGAAGAATCATGCTGGTTTAAATTGGTAACATTTAAATTTACCTTGCAATAGTTACTAGTAGTTACAAACCCAGTTAAACAGCACCAATACAATTAAATAAATATACAAATATTTTTAAAAAAAGGGGAAAAAAAGGCACTGACTTTTTCATATGTTAGAAAAATAAAAGAAAACAATGACAACAAACAGTTGAAAAGACTATGAGGAGAGATTCAGGAAAGCAATTTCTTCTTTTTGATGTGCTCTTTGTGGATATGACAACACCAGTTCAAAAGGTTATTTTTCAATATCTTCACTGACATAACAGGGAACATTTCCAGTCATTTCAACTGGAGACAGATCCAAGGGGGAAAAAAAATCTATCATTCTCACATTAGGTCGCTGAAAGAAAAAAAAACCCATATCTGCAATTGCTGAGTGAGGCATCATCAACTGTAGCGCTTCAAAATCTTTTCACTTTAATCTGCTGGGGGTTTTGCTACCCCTATGCCAGCATTAATATGTGGTAATAGATAACACAGTTTTCTGTCTCATATTCAGAACCTTAGTCTTATTAAACGACAGTGTACGAATCACGAAGGGGGCCTATAGAGATTCTGGGGAGGGACTCTTCATGAGGGACTGTACTGAGAGGACAAGGGATAAAGGGTTCAAACTTAAAGAGGGGACATTTAGATTGGATATGAGGAAGAAATTCTTTCCTGTGCAGGTGGTGAGGCACTGTAATGGGTTGCCCAGGGAAGTTGTGAATGCTCCATCGCTGGTGGTGTTCAAGGCTGGGTTGGACATAGCCTTGGGTGGCATGGTTTAGTGTGAGGTGTCCCTGCCCGTGGTAGGGGGGGTGGACTTAGATGATCTTAAGGTCCTTTCCAACCTTAATTGTTCTATGATTCTAATGGTTAAATAATTCAGGAGTCAGAAAATCCAGCTGAAGATCATGCTGATTGTGTCAATATAAGAACACTAGCAGGAATAAATATTATCTCCATATTATTTAAAAATCTTATTTTCAAGTAACATCCAGACAAGATTATTGACAAGACTGAACACACAGCGTTCCACTGCAGATCTGCCCCAATTTATCAATGCTGTGCTCCATTCCAGGTATCTGTCAGAACCTAAGCTACATAATGTGGCAGCAGGATTTCCTGATTTGGGGTCTTTGCTATTTTTTCTTATATTTATAGCTTCTGAAATCACAGCTAGCAGATGTTTGCCAGAAATTAGTGTAGCTTTACTCAGAAAGAACAATTTGGGAAGCTCACAGAAGTCAGTGTTATAGAATATGAGGTTGGAAAGGACTTCAAGGATCACAGAATCATAGAATAGTTAGGGTTGGAAGGACCTCAAGATCATCTACTTCCAACCCCCTGCCAGGGACAGGGACACCTCACACTAAACCATGCCACCCAAGGCTATGTCCAACCCAGCCTTGAACACCACCAGCGATGGAGCATTCACAACTTCCCTGGGCAACCCATTCCAGTGCCTCACCACCTGCACAGGAAAGAATTTCTTCCTCATATCCAACCTTAACTTCACCTAATTAAGTTTGAACCCATTACCCCTTGTCCTCTTACTACAGTCCCTCATGAAGAGTCCCTCCACAGCATCCCTATAGGCCCCCTTTAGATACTGAAAGGCTGCTATGAGGTCTCCACACAGACTTCACTTCTCCAGGCTGAACAGCCCCAACCTTCTCATCCTATTTTCATACAGGAGGTGCTCCAGATCATCTCATGCATGTTTTGTGCTGTTGAACAAATTCAAATCCCAAACTTACAAACATTGCTTAATAATTATTAGGAAAGCAGAAAGCAGAAAGATCAGGACTTCACTGCATCACTATCAACTTACATTGAGCCCTGAACTCTCCCTCCTTACTAGAGAGGTTCAGTCCAAACACACATGGCATGAAAAACAAGAAAGGAAACATTCCTAGCACTCAAAATAATCTTTCTAACGCTGGACTATCTATTCTATGTGTTCGCACCTCTGGACTGATCTGGATCAGGGTCTTGCGGCTAGATGAGCTTCTTCACCAACACTTCCCTCACCTTGTGGCATGGTGAGCATCATTTCAACCAGGCATGGTGCCAGTCCCCTGACACCCCATGCCTTCCCTCATGTAAGCTCGCTCAGCTCCCTAGCACCACTGAGAGCTCCTCTGCTGACTCTTCCTGGCTTTCGGGGAGCTCTGCCCCATCTCTGCCGCTCCCTAGCACGGCTTAGCCACCTCTGAAATAAAATGCCACTTCAGAGAAACACAGCACAAGACAGAGAGACGTCCTTATGCCATCAAAAAGAAAAAAACATAAATTGGAGTTAGACCTCCACTACCACATTATATCTGTTTACGCTCCAGTAAATACTACACAAATGGCTTTTGTGTTATGGAAAGATTCGTAACTCTATTCTTTGGAAAACTGATAGAAACACTTAACATGAAATGATGATCGCACTCTGCCGACTATGGAGGGCAACAGCTCCCCCTACCGCCTGCGGCACGGCATAGAAACGCGCCTCTGCTTGATGTCCTCACATTTTTTGTCCTCACAACTGCTTTGCCTTATAAAAAACACGTAATAAAACACATGGCGTTACAAGACAAAGTCTGGGGCACACTGCGGGCAGCCCTCAGGAGCTCAAGCTGGGTCCGGCGACAGCGGCTGAGTCCTCCTGAGGGAGCGAGGGGACGTGGACCCCGGCCTGCGGCTCGGCTGGGGCTCTGATAACGGCGGCCGCACCGTTGCCATGGGGACCGGCCACTCGCTCGCTGCCCGTGGCCATGCGGCTGGAAGGCGAAGCGCCGAGCTGAAGATGTGGCGGCAGGACGGGGCGCTGAGCAGCGCCGTGCCGGAGCTGGTACCCTCCTGCGGCTGGAGGCTAGCAGGGATGGGCCACCGCTGACGGTGCGGGACCGCGCTGAGGGGCAGCTCAGCCGGAGGGGACCTTCCAGGCCGCCCTTATAGCTTAGCAGCACCGCTTCTCCGGGTCGGTGCCCGGCGCGGCTACTGAGCCTCTGCGGGCGGTCGCTCTTCCGTAACCGCGCGGTCCTGCTTTAGACTAAGGCGGAGCCGTGATTTCTGACAAGGAAAATCGAGGCCGAAGGCTGGGCAACGTATACTTACATCAGTTTCTTCTCCATAGCGTACTGGAGCTGTTAGCTGGGTGTAGCAGCCAGGTGGAAGCAAATGTATTTATGTGTTTGAGCAGGTATGTTTATATCAGAGCAAAGATAAACATGTCAACAACAGTCACAAAAGATCCATTTCAGACTCCAAAACAAACCTGTGCAGCTTCCACAAATGCTCAATGCACTGCAAATGAGGTCACAAATTGCTGTTCCGGACACGACATGAGGTCTCATACAGACGTCTATGAAAGTTCCCTGTTGCCACATTAGCTAACCCATTCTCACGTCACTGTTAGAGTGCTTATATTACTTCTCTTGAGATGCCATAGGCTGAATCAAACCCCATCAAATTAACAGAAAATCACTAATTTTTCTAGGCTAGGGTGGTTTGGGCAGAACAAACCCAAACACTTGTACTTAGTCAGAACCTACCTTGTCTTTTTCTATCTTAACTAGATTTTGGAACTTTTTTACTTTCTGAAATTTTGTATAGGCAAAATAACTTCAGTAGAAACCACCATCTTAACTCATAACTAGTTTCTGGCTATGGAATATAGTGACATGGTATCAGAACTGTACCCACGCTGAGTTGCAGAGAACACATTAATTTGCCAAAGCTGGCTGTCAGCAGAGGAATTTTCTGCCTTCTATCATCTTCTTGTCAAGATAAGGAAACCTCAAGGAACAACTTTCAGTGTTTTCCTGAAGTGACAGCATTTGCTGATGAGATTAGCATCCTGAACCATGAATGAGAAGCAAACCACATTCAATTCACAAGCATCATGAGTTCTACTAAGGAAGTAATGTTTATTATTCCACATTTCAAAAGATGGTGAAAGGCTTAATTCTTTGGTGGTTGAAGAAGCACTTTTAGTTTGGGTTGGTTTGGAGTTTCTTTTGAACAGACATCACTAGACATCTGTAAATCTGTTTGCTGTTTCTTATATGCTTCTGGAGAAATTACATAAATTGGTATTATTTTCCTGAAGCTACAGCTGTGGTAACAACACACGCGTAACATGTATGAAGATAGGATGAGAGAGTTTGGGCTGTTCAGCCTGGAGAAGAGAAGGCTGCGTGGAGACCTCATAGCAGCC
>JASSUY010017433.1:10632-34956 GCA_032466535.1 Forpus xanthops
AAGATCAGCTGCTTCATGTATTTGATGTATAGCTCCAACCCCAAAAGCTTAAATTCAAATACTTGGTGTTTCTTTCAGACGTAGTCACCAGTCAGCATGAATGAGACACCACATTACTACAAACCTTCCTAGGATGGAGGTTTTTAGTTTCCTTATTTCTAAGGATGCACTGTTTCTTTTTGCACTCAACTTTCAAGTTAGTTTGTAACCCAGAGAAGTACTGCATGGCTGGGAGCAAATAACACTTGTTAACACTTCACCAAATGATTCTTCACTCTATTAATGCACCTGAAATGCCAGCTGCAGGATTCTTTTCCCCTCATATCCCCAGTGCTGTTCAAGGGGGGAAATGACACCTTTGCCTTCTCCCCGCAGCAATCTTCAGGTTTGTAAATTGTTTTGTTTAGCCCAACCAGTACTGAAAACAACACCAAAGTTCCTTCATTTTAAGAACTATTTTAGCAGAAATACCTCTGCCCCCTCGCTCTGCACAAACTGGAACAAAAGATTTACAGCCTACGGAAACCATTTTGCAATGCATCTAAACAGAGAAGTTATGTTACCATAACGTCCGAGAAACAGATACGTTTTCCCGAACTACTGAAACAACAATGGATTTCCTTGTGTAGGAGAGCAGTGACTGTATGATGGGTCTTTCTTGTGCTAGCGAAGTTGTTAAAATAAGAAATTTAGTAATTCAGGGAGGACAATGATGATAGTCATACGCCACTCTGCAGCTGCTTGCCATTTACACTGATCCTGTGATCTCCATTTATAAAAGGTCAGCAGTTGCTCTGGATTCACAGCTGAAATCAAGAGAAAGTGCCCCACCAACAAACTGGTAACTAACCTGGCAAAGCCTCTGGTTAGGATAGTGGGCAGCACGGCTGGTACAGCAAAGGCCACAGTTATTATTCATGAACCCCAATGTGCGCTAACAGGACCTGGTCTGTTTGTTAGGTGGCAGGGATGGAGCTGGCTTTCAGAGTGCATCATATCACCTCTGACACAGCAGTGCAACAACAGGAACAAATGGGTCCGTGGAAAACAAGCACCTGCATAAAATGGCTTTAAAAGGCCCACCCTGGTTTACTTTTCCCCTTCTGTGACTCTGGGCTCCAAATTGTTTATTTTAACTAAAAGATCATTACTTCAATGGTAAAAGAATCAGCAAGACAACTTCAATCTAAACCCAGATCTGGATTAAAACTAGTCCCACAGTTTATTAGTGATATTAACAGGTTGATTAATATCCACTATCATTAATTAACACAGTCAAATGCTTCATCAAGAGATTGCTGATCACTCAAACCACACTAACTGTATTAGCATCCCTCTCATTACCACTATTTTGTAACACTTCAGTAGTATTTTGCTTGATGAACTAAGAAAAATAATGCAGGTTTTTGAGGTTTTATTGACAGGGAATCTAAAGACACAGAAAAGATCAAAGATGGGCAAAAGTAATCACCATGTGAACTGGAAAAAACCCTATTCTCTTTTGCCAGAGGCTGCTACCAAATATGATATTCCTTGGGTGACATTCAGGAACAGCACACTGGTAAAAAGCCTCCTCCTGCTGTACAGTTGTGGCTCAAAATGCTTCATTTCTCTAGCAGGCACTGCCAAAACAGTCTTATACAAGTTCTTTCTAATGGAAAGGGTAAATTTATCACTTCCATTTCAACTGTTACTTAAAACCTTTTGCATCAGCCATCAAAACACAAAGGAATGAACATTTGAGAAGGGCAATAAGGAAGTTAGAAAAGACTAATGTGCTCAAGGGGAAGAAAAAAGATGTGGGCATAAGAAAACAACAAAGGAAAAGGAAGCCAGATAACTGAAGCTACAGAAATAGAAGAAAACACAAACTGAAGATGCGGGGGGGGGGGGGTGTGCATCTTATGGTTGGGGCACGTTCTTCCTCCACAACAAAAGATATTTGAGTGAACTAAGCCCAGAAATCTACAGAAGCACACACTAACCTGCCCAGCAGTGGTTTATTCTGTCACACTGCAAAGGAACAATTCCGGGGAGACAATATTAATGTTCAGGTATTTCAGCTATTGCTGAGGGGAATTCTCCACTGGTTCTTGAAACCAGGCAAACGCAAACTTCTTAAACAGTATTTACATGGGGGGAGGAAAGCACACATACTGGTACAAAAATAGCCTGACAGTAGTTTGGCAGAATCCCAACTCCTACAGCCTCATAAAGAGATCTTACTCAGAGCATTTATCATAATGGCATGGAAGTAGCCCAGGCCAAAATATGAGACCAACAAGTTCTGAGGAGAACATCTTTATGCAAGAGCATCAAGTTTGATTTTCTTATATTCATGTGAATGTTATTACAAATTAAATCTTTATCTCATTTTTCAGAGATTTAAACTGTCCAGTGCTCATTCTGACAGATGCAAATAGAAATGGTTGTATGAAGTAGGAATAGTAACTTGCAATCTGCACAATCATATTACATTATGTTCTACTACAATATGGGCACCGAGCTGGATTTTAAATTCCTGAAGCATTAAAAAGCCCTTTTATGGGCGTTTTACTCAAATACAATGCTTTTAATCCACTTGGACTGAACAGACAAGGCAGACAAATTACTGTGTAAGCAGTAAAACACCCCAGAAACAAAATACACCTCCCAAAATGCAGCTTCAAGAATAAATGTTACTTTACACACTAAACTTCAACACTACTTGCTCTCAGTAGATCCCTTGGATCATTTGAAAGCCATCAGCAAAATAATTTGCCCTTCTACTTTTGAAGCAATTCTGGTTTTCTACTAGTCCTTAAGGACACTGAAGTACTGCATATTCTTGGATGCTAAATCATTTGTGCCCCTGCCAAAGCTGCCTGACTCTAAAACAATACTCTGTTTATAAGCAGAGATAAATCAGCTCATTTACACCTTCAGAATAAATCTGGTTTACTACTTCTACCCAAAATAATCCACACAGACACACACATTGGAAATGCTATGACCTCACCTTCAGTATTTCAGGTTCTTTGATGTCTAGAGCTCCTGTATTCCACTGCTTTTTCATACTTTTATGAAATGTAAGATATTCACGAGTATGTGGAGTAAGAAGCCAAATCACACAGATAGCTATCATAAATCCAAGGGCCATTCCAAATAAAAGTCCACTTAAGTAGCCAGGGAGAGGGATAATAAAGTAAGCATAGACTAACAGTGTCAAGAAGTATAAAGTTTTCACTGGTATTTTAGGCTGTTGCTCATATGGATTATTTTCATCTTCACTACTGAGCAAAGTACCATTTTCCTCCGTTATCTCGGGATCAAGCAAAGTTTCAGCAGGTTTATCAGATTTGCTTTCTTCCTCTAGCAAGGAAAAGTCTTCAGAATACAGTTCACAAAACTCCTCATCCTCTCTGCTTGCTAGTGCAGACAATGAACATTTTTCAAGTACGAGTGACATTTTCGAACTCACGTCCTTTGTGCTTGCAGACTGAGAGCTTTTGGTCTCTGTCTCTTTTGCATGTTCCTCAGCCACTTTTGACTGATCGTTCTTACTCAGGTTAGAGTCACTTCCATAGAAGTCCCCTTCAGAATCACATTCTTCTTCCTTAATGCTGTAGTTGTTATTGCTTTCCAAATGGCCATTCAAACTGGAAAGGTTTGAGAGTTCTGAAGCACTTGAAGATAAGGCTTTGGGCCTGTGGCTACTACTTTCATCACCCATTATTTTACTGAGCAGCTGAAAAGGCTCATAGATTACTTCAGAAAGGCGTCTTTTAGTATCTTCAATTTTAGCCTCCATTTCAGGTACTTTAAAAAAGGAACGGGTGTCAGAGGGAGATGTTAATGGAGATGAGGGGGCAGTTTTTGAATCACCACCTGTAGTTCGAGGTTGAGTGAACTGTTTGAACAGATGCAAGTTCAGTTTTGAGTCAGGTGGCCTGTAAGACACAGTTTCAGATTCCTGTTTGGAAGTGTCTGTAGACAGAGATTTCACTAAGGTTTTCATTAGCTGTCTGTGTCGCATTGGTGGGGTGGGCTCTTTTGGTTCCACATCTGTTGAAAGGGACTTGACTAAACCCTTAAAAGGCTTTGAACTACAAACTGTGGATGATCCACTAGAGCAGACAACTGATCTGGAAGGGGATGAGGATGGGGAGGATGACAAGCTGGATTTCTGTTCCACAGGTGGTGCACCTGATGAGCTAACTGTATGACATGAGTGTGATGAAGGAGAAAGGACTAGTGGCACTGTACTGAATACTTGGGATGTGGAAGGAGAATCCAACAGCTTTACAGTCTCTGCAGTTGGCAGAACTGCAGGCGATGAGGACAGTAGTGATGCAGAGTTGGCCATGTTAAGCGAGGTAGCTGGACCAGAAATTTCATGGCCGGTATGCTCAAAGCAGAGGTCTTCCTTGGCTTCAAGTGCTGTTACAATGCTTTGGTCATCTAGTTCCTCATCAAGAAATTCCTTAAACTCTTCTTCCTCCTCTTCTTCCTCCTTCCCAAATGCAGAGAAATGAATAGTGATGGTTTCTCGGGAGACAGATCGTTGGACCTGCACTTTTGGTGTTGACTGCTTTGAGGACATTTCACCAGTTTTCTCTGCATGGCTACTGTTCTGACTTGTCATTGCAGGTCCCAGAGATGTGTCAGGGTCTGTGAAGAAAACGTAATACTATGTTAAATGCTTTTTAACCCTCTCTTTCAAAACACCCTTATTTTCAAGTGCTAAGCCAAATGCAAGGGACAGTTTATACACAACAGGTCAGTCAGTTGAAAATTAAAACACTCTGGACATTCTTCATCTGATTTAAAGCTGTCTTGTCAAATTATGGACTGGTACTATAAACTGACTGTAAATTTATTTCACTGCACAAAACATATCTACATTTTAGTTAATACCCCCTTCTCACCTGCTTAACTCCCTCATTCTTAGTATCACTGAATGCAATAACACGTTCAAAGAAACCCCATCCCACCCCAGCAGGCTGAAATTCTTCACTCCTAACTCTCAGCTCCTTCTACACACAATAATTAATGTTTTCTATTTCTCTAAAATAAAGTCAGAAATGTATAAGTCTTCATGTGTGGGTCAGTACCATCTCTTGTGCATGTGTTTGAATTGATCTGTAGGAAGGAGAAATTTTAACTGCATTTTATCCAACATGGTAGTATGGTTTATGTTTGGACTCAATCATAAGGGACTTTTCCAACTCTAAATTATTCTATGATTCTATGTTTCTTGAACAGTTTTGCTGTAAGAATGTGTAAGGACACTTCAGTAGAAGAAACCGATCTCACTGACACAGCAACAGTATGTTTGGAAATACTAATCTCTGATCAGATCAGTGCACACACACCACTTACACAACAGATACACTCACACACTTGCCTTCTACATCAACTATCTCTACATGTTATTTCAAGCATTCTATGG
This sequence comes from Forpus xanthops, assembly GCA_032466535.1. Lineage (NCBI taxonomy): Eukaryota > Metazoa > Chordata > Aves > Psittaciformes > Psittacidae > Forpus > Forpus xanthops. Next base: position 16,064 of record JASSUY010017433.1, read on the forward strand.
ACCCACAAAAGCGGCCTTAGCATATGTTTACATGGAGAGGAAATATCACATGTTTAAACCAAGGTACCCAGAGTCATAAACAAAGATGGATCACAAATTACAGGGTTAGCTCTGCCTTTCTGGCAGCAAGGCAGTACTCCATCTTCACTGCCAGGACAGAAAGTTTACCACTTCAGTAACTGAATTATTTTTCAGAAGCTGTTAAAATGCTGTAATCAAACTGTCAGGCTGAATTAATGAGATGCCTTTGCTGACGTTTAAAGAGCAGTTCAGAGGAATGATTATGTGGTGGTGAAGAGATGCGCACTTCACAAACAGTTGTGATGTCAGATTGTATTATCCAGTAAGCCAGTACCACCTGCTTGTCGTCCTCTCCCTACTAAAGCTTGTAGCCCTCTGTACTTGCTGATGGAGCCATTCATATAAACATTTTTTTTGAGTTGGGTTACACGTTTGAAAATAGCAGATCTTTGCTACCTGCCTCATCAGTAACTGGGTAAAGCTGGAACAGAAGCGAGTTATCTATCCACAGCTTCCCACTCACTATAGCTGTCCATCTTATGGCTCCCAAATTGTTGAGTAATTTATTCCTTGCTCTTTCTCGCATTTGTGTGATTCCTAACCAGTCATATCTGTATATATGACTTGGTGAGAGTTATTGTTGCCAAGAAACTTGGTCTTTCAATTCCCTGTTGGATTAGCACACTTGGGAAACCAGCAGCATACAGAATCTGTGTTTCCTACAGACACAATTCCATTTCGTAGTTGAAACTGGAAACTTCCCTGGTTTTCAGAAAAATGCACCCAAATGTATTTTGGAGAGGGAAAACACTACTACTACATAAGATACGTATCCCACCCTAGTCCTGGACCATCAGCCATAACACATCATTTTGTGCCAGTTGTGAAACTGCAAGACTAGCACACCAAAATTTGAAGGTACAAAGAAAATCCACATATCTTTCAGGTCAATGAACCATTAAAACACTATACACTAAGGAAGGAAAAACCCACACAAGAGCTGCACTCGCACACGATGTTGTTGGCATCAGTTTGAAATGTCTGACCCCTTCCCTTCTGCCTACCCAGCACTAAGGGTGTACCAATAATCCAGCAACACAAGAGGAAAACATTAACTACTCCTCCCACCCCCTAATAACATTTCCAGTGTGCTATTCTCCATCTAGAAATTCATAGGTTGGGTTAGCTCTTTAGCAACTATTAGCACAAGTTAATTACCTTGTGTTTAAACACCAGTTGCCATGTTGTACTAATGCAGCGCTAATTACCTGAAACAGATGAACTTTACTTGCACACACTAAATGTACTGAAAAAAGATCTTACTGCATACTGAACAAGCAAAGTTTGGGGTTGTTAACATCACGATTAAGCAGATAACACAGAAAGGAAGGAAATTAGCCAATATTTGCCTACCCTTCAACATGTTACTATACCATGAATTATGTTTTACAGAAGTGCATTATTAAATCCACACTGTCAACAGAGCAGCAGCAGAACATCAACATAATCCAACTGCTTGCACTTGCATCCTCAGTCCATGACTTACAAGATAACTGAGACTATCCAAAGCCTTCAACATCTGGCACAAGTGATATTTCAGCTGAGGGGCCTGGTTTCCAGGAATAACTATTTTTACTTGGGCAATAACCATTTTTAGTCTTCTTTCATCTTGCTGAAGTTTCTAAATCACAATGTTTATAGGCTGGTTTTGCTACAAGGCTTCTCCCAAGCACAGCTTCACAAAGCTGTATCTTGTATCAAATTTTCAAACAATTGGTATGTAAAAACCAAACCTGTATACAACACAGGAGAAATATATGCAGTGCTATTTACTTAACAGATCATATGTGTTTTCGCCAGCAGCAGGTATCTCATTACAGGCATTCTGAATATCAATTTGGATTACAACAATCGCATGCTTTCTAGATTATTCCAACTCTAACCCCTCTCAACGCACCAGGGACCCTACTGAGGGTCATTTCTCCCCACAAACACAGGAGAGGGGATTTTCCCCTGCTGTGGGCAGGCCCATGTTTCCAACCCGTTCCTGAGAACAATTTCTCTGTTGCAAAGGATTTGGTTGGGGAGGTTTTTGTTTTGTTTTCTTTTCAAAGCAGATGCTGGGAAGCTGTTCCACAATGAATACAACAATAAAACCTCCAATTCCTCCACTGCTCCCACTACTGACACCTCTTCCACTAGGTGTTCAGTTTGATAAAGGTATTTCTTCAGGTTCTTGAACCATATATTTTTACCCTGTATATCATTCTAACAGACTGACTTCTTACTGATTTCCAGCTATGTTTTCCTCTCATTTCCCCCACGTTTTCCTACTCCTCAACTCCTCTCCCGGCCTCCCCATTTGAAGAGAACAAATCTGAAGAAACTGCAAATTACATCAATACCTGAAGAGATGCAGGAGTCTTTACGTAAGACCCTTCTTTTGAAAGCCACATTGTCCCCACCTACACTGGCTGCCTCTTTAGTTTTTTATTGTTGCCGATTCTGAAGATGTGAGGTATCAGCTTTATTTATGTGGCTGGCAGGCCTGAATAATAATCTTAGATCTTCAGGCTTCAAATGATTCAAAACATTAACTTTTACCTGGAAGGGAAGGAGGCTGCTCAGAAAACAACTGCTTTTCTCTAAAGGTTTGAACTTCAGTTACTTTCGTAGGGCGGACTGAGAAACCTGCCAACCAACTTCCACTTCTTATGTTAAGGCATGGCACCCCCATTACCCAAATAACAGTTTCTAATCCGCACCTACAGGCAGTGCTTTTAAAGTGCTATGACAGGAAACAGCAAGCCAAGCAAGTATTTCTTGCCCGGCCCTTTACTACTGAGCAGTGAGGAAGCACAGTCAGGAGCTGAGGATGCACCATTATGGAAGTGACAACACATCTTCACCATGTCATGATGCACCCACTGATGGACAGGGACACCCAGGGAGAGACCAGGCATTGGGCAGCATTGGGTCAAGTCTGGCCATGGCACCTTCCATAAGCATCACTATAGGTACACGTGCTCTTACCTACACCAGGAATGACTAATGGGGAGTGTTTACAGGAACAGCCAAGCACTCCGTCCTTTTGCCCAACAGCATAAACAGCCTTCTCCAGTACTGACGAACCCTCGTCCAGCAGACAAACACCCCACCCTTCCTCAGCTGAGCCCCAGAAACCACCTACTTCACAGCACTGAGAAAACACAAGGTGCACTCAAGTGCCTGATTTAGACAATTACACTATAAACAGCATAGAGAAAGCAAACTTTTTCACATTAATGATTTAGAAAGTGCTTCAGTCAATAGACAAAGCAACAAAGTAGGAACAAACTTAAAAGAACAGGCCGAAGTGGCATACACCCCCTTATTTCATCCACACAGTTCAATTTAGCCACATTTACTAATTAAATAAGGGATACTCAGTAGACACGTTCAGTGCTTTTTGTAATCAGTCAGTTGGAGAAGCAGGACAGATTGGGTAACTAAATTGCAGCAGCCAACGACTCCAGTCACATTGCTATTACTTAATGCAACATCTACACAAGGGGGAAAGGATAAAATGCTTTCACAAGAAGCAGCAGCAAGGTTCAAAATTTGTCAAGAGCATTTTCCCTGCTCGTTGCTACGAAACACAGAGCTAAACAAGTGTTTTCCACAGAACAAAAGCTCCTTTCCTGCTAAGTAGAGAAAAAGTCTTATATGTGATTAAAAGCACCGTAATACTTTCCCCTTCATCTCTCAGTTGCATCAGAAGTCCTAAGTGCTATTCAGGAAGCCACTGATTTGATTGTTGATAATGCCACAACTTCACTTCATGAGGACTGATATCACTGTTCAGACGGAAAGAAGTTTCTAACTGTTTACATCTCTGCCTTCCCCAGTGACCCTTCTGTCCTGTCACCCTTTCAACAGGAACCTCCTGCTTTGGCAAAGCCACCACCAGGACTAGGAAAGAAGAAGCTGTACTTTCAGACTGTTAGGGCTCATTGGTATTATTTTGGGTTACTCAATAGACATTTCCAAGTCTCAGACTGAAGACAGATATATGTGTAGTAATCTAAATCTATCCCCCATTCGGTAGGAGGGAGAAGCAGCATATTTGGGTTTAGATTATCTTTGCAACATCTACGTGGTGTGACAAGAGCTACAGACAGGACCACCCTAACTCATTCAGCCCCTATTTTCAGACCAGGCAAGAAGTATGCTAGATCCTTCCCAGTTTGGGCAAACCTGCACAAGCCAATGCGATCGGAAATTGCCATTTGCTCTCAGAACTCAGATAGCCCACTCGATACGCTACAGACCCAGCCAGTACCTTCCTTCCAGCACCAAGAAATACAAGACTGTTGCTATTCTTGACACTTATTTAAAACAAGTGACAGAGGTCTCATCATCAGACAAAATTCCTTCTGCAAAGAGCTAGAAGTCTTCATTTCAGAGCCTTCAAAACAAAGCACAGTATTAGTGATGCTTATTGGATACAGCCTTTATTTAAGCAACATTTTAAATCATCAGAAATTTACATCTCCCATAATTCATTACCACTACTCTGCCACAAAAGTAGCCAAGAAAGCCAGTTCCCATTTAGCCCGGAATGACCTCACTGAAGAGAGCTCACAGCTGCTGGGACATTCCCTGTCACATAAATATAATCTCATAGCAGATTTATTCCATAAAAGACAGAATAAGGATACAATCCCCAAATTTCAACATCCTTTCCAATCCCACTGAAATTCCTAATTATGACAAATTATATTCCCCTAGCATGTGCATGAGCTAATGTATTCCATGGTTAACATCTATTATTCCTTTTATATCCACCAGTCATTACTTTTAAATGAACTGCATGGCAAATGTTGGTATCATCACACAACAGCCCTGTGCAATCTTTGTCTCAGAGATCTAATTACCCAGCCTGAATACCTTAAAACTCACTTCCCAATAGGAGTACGATGGAAGTTTTGCTTCACCTTTCACGTTCACACAACTGGATTTGAGGTACAGAGGAGGGAAAAAGCAGAAAAACCTGAATAAAACCTGTTTTAAATGTAAGCACAGAAGTGAAATCTTCTGTGTCAAGTACTATTAAGAGAATGTAGTCCAGTGTGTTCAATAAAAGTCAACACTGGGATCACAGCCAAATTAGATGATGCCACCCACTATGGACTATAAAACACAGAGATCTCTCACAGCGTATACCTCTAACAGAGATCAACCAGGTTATCACAGCTAAGCTGGTGAAGGGCTAAAACACCTTCACCAGGAGTTTTCTGAGCCTCATTAAAAATCAATAAATTCTACTTTTTTGTGCAAATGCTTTTAAGGTAAGCCCAATCCAGTTAAATAACCACTGTACAGGGATGCTTAGGGATATTTAAATGAAAGATCCTAAGCAATATTTTAAAGTGCTGCCTATAAGACTATACTTTTAATGAAATTATGAACCTATCAGAGACAAATAAGGGGGTTGTTTAGTGAAGCCTAGGAAAGAAAGGTCAAACAAAATTGCAATGGCAAAAAGGAGTCTTCAAAGTTACTGGACTTTTTTCTTTCAAAGACAGACGTTGCTAATCACAACCTCAATACAAGCTTGTATTTTCAGTGCTTCAAACCCAACCAAATACAAATTGTCGAACATCAGCAAAGCGAGTCTATTCCACATTAACATTTTCCCCGCACACCTAAGAAAGGTCAGCTACCACATCAGTTTCTCTGCCTTCATTGATAAAAGATTCATCAGTATTCTTTCCTCTTCTCCTTCCACAACACATGACTTCCACCAAAACCTTCATAAAGCTACACTACAGATTGATTCTGACAACCACAAAAAGTGAAGCAGTCAAAGGGCGCCCAGAAACACAGAAAAACTTCACTTCTTCCTGTTTAGTGCTTTTCTGAAGGCTGAAGTGAAGCAATATTTGTAAGAAATTGAACATTCCCCTCATAGAAAAAAAATCAGAGGTTAAATCAAAGCTTAAAACACACAATAACTCATAGAAGAACAGTGAAGAGTCACTTCATTTTGCTACACATTGTGACATTTATTCCTTTAAAAACAAGAACATATACAGAAATACAGAAACAGGAGTTTCTGCAAAGAGAACAAATCGTAGCTGCAGGACACGCACCTCATCCCTTTGGCCTGTAACCCAAAGGCCACATTCACAAAATGATGCACAACATTCCTCTGCTCTTTGCAGAGATTCAAACTGCACCAGTGTCATTTCATTAAAGAATATTTACTCCCATTCGCACAGTTCTAGCATGTTATACTTTCTCCATTCCTCTCCTCCTATGACCTATTTATTCTTGTTTATTATTCATAACTGCAAGCAGCAGGTAGCATCTTCTCCTTCCAAAATGCTCAGTATTAAACACTTCAAAGGACCTTTCACTACTTCCCTGATTTCCACAATAGGACAAAACAAAGTAATAACAAATCCACAACCAAATCCCCCCTCTCTGCCTCCATCATGGATTTTGGAGAGTTAGTCATTTCCTATATCACATATCGCTGTCTCTTGAAAATACATTCAAATACTTCTTTTTGCAGGTAACTAGTTGCTGGCATCAAAATTACCCAAGAAACTAATTTGGTCATGAGTGAGAATAGAAAGCTCCAGAAAAGCAAAGGTTTCCAGAGCTAGACCTGAAACTCCTGAAGCAAGGGATTTAGAAATAAACACATTAAAACCAGAGTACACACACACAGAGGCAAACTTCATCACAGTTTAAAGCCAGCTTTTTCTGCTTTTCTAAAGCTGCTATACTACCTGGCTGAAGCACTCTCTCCTGATAAGCCAAAAGGGAGTAAAACCAAAACCACTGGTCCTGAGCAATAAATACTTAACTGCTGCATTTGTTCTCTGCCAAAAGGAAGAAGAGACTAAATGAGAGTTTGCTGGTGCTGCAAAAGTTCTGCATCTTGACAGAAGATGTTTTATTATTAGAGAAAATTGCATAAAAGCTTACATCCTATTGACAGGGTAAATGGCGAGGTAGAATATAAAACTTTGCAGCATTGGAAACAAAAAAAGAATCTTTTCATTAATCTGATGAGAGATTATCCGAAACCTCTGCAGATTAGGATACAGCTGAAAATGCTGCCCGCATCACTGATTAAATTACAGGTCACTGCAAAATCCGGAGGTGAAATTTGGACTCATTTACAGAGAAACATGTTTCCAAAATGAAGTACAATAAGCTGCCTTAAATCCTAAATGAAAAATGGCTTGCTAGAATTGCACCATAGGCCCATTTTCCCTCCACAATTCAAATGCACATCAAAATAACAAACTGTGCTATTCTGAGTTTCAATATTATTTGGAGGTGAGAAAAACGTAACTTTTCAGTGAGGTGAGTTAAAGCAGTGCTCACACAGCCCTTTGAGCAAGTAAGACCATCCAGAATCATTAACTTCTTAACAACAAAGAGCCAAGTTAAAGCAGCTGAAGAGCCATATAACCATGCAAGAAGCATGCAGAGATCATAAACTACTAATAGCAGCTTCTATGCTTTAAATTCCTTTCAATTCCTTCTAATTCATAGAAGGATCCATTGAAGGTTAACAAAATGTAGTCAATTCTGAAGAAGCGTGTCCTAAGGATAGCAGGAAACCAAAATGTCAGACTCACAATTGACAAGTACCAGACATCTCTCTCTGCTTACGGCAACATTCAGATTTATGTTTAACTGGAATACCTAAAAACTCAAATGCAAACGTGCAGCAGCACTGGAGCTTTCCAGCTGGAGGGTGCAGCAGAGTAATGAGGACAGAAGAACATTGAAGACACTGAAATTTTCCCCAAGGCTGAAACAGAACCAAGATGGTCCCTGACAATTTTCCCCATGCTAAAGACAAAGGTGTTCCTTATTAAAAAGCAAAGCAACCCAACAAATACCCCAACACACAAACACTGTCAAACCTCAATGAGCAAAGATATGAAGTGAAGCTCAATTAAAATAATCATGACAGACACCCCTGACTTTCCCAGCTTCCCGACCATCAAGACACAAGGGGCCTTGGGGTTTTCTCAGCTTGTCAAAAACCTTCTCAAGCCTTGCAACTGCCATATACAATTCAGTATAATATCTCAGAGATTAATTTTGCATTAGAGTGGTTTAAGCATTTAATGATTGAAAAATACTGGACTATGAAAAACAGACAAAAAAAACCCCACAAAACTCAGAAAATTCCCGGTCATTTTATTAGAGTACATACAAATATTTTACAAAATCCATAAAATATCACAGCAAAATAAGTAGAAGTATGTGGCAAAAAGCATCCACATGTGTGTTCTCATTTAAATACGTTCTGTCTTAGTTTTTCCACATAGTATTTATAACTCAATGTTTCAAGGTGCAAACTTATTAACTGACAGATCTTGGCAGGAATCTTCTCTGCACTTGGTTATCCAGAACATGAAAGAGGTCTACTAAAAAATCAAAGCCACTAGCTTGATTTGCATTCCTCTCCATCCCTTGCATTAGACACGCAAGATGGCAATAGTTAATGAATTAGTTTAATGTATTAAACCCTTCTGGTGGCTGTGGGGGTTTCTTTTGGGTTGGAGGTTTTTTTGGTGTGTGGTTTGTTCTCTTTTTCCCCCGAGAGCAATAGAGGTAACTCCTACTTCTAGCAGCTGTGATACATTTTAATTACAACATATGATAGGTCAATTACAGATTGCCTGACCTTAGCAGCTGCTTTACAGGCTTGACTCCTATTGAAACCAACTGAGTCAGAAAATGATGAGCACCTCCCACAACATATTTTTCAATCCTAATTGCTAAGAAACTACAGCAGGTCGATATACAAAAGAAAAACAACTTTACTGGCAGTATGAATTCGCATAGAAGTAGATAGAAACACCGTATTTCTCATAAGGGGAAAGAAATAAGTATACTGTGATGACAAAGTGGGGTCCTTACACATCTTAAAGTCCTTTCATAAACACCCCTGAGCAATGAGAGAATCCCTCTTACTCTGTTTTTCTCTCTCACAAGGTGGGTACTGTTAACATGCCTAGAAAGGTAATATGTCATGTGAATACATCAAAAAACATATACAAGATTGGGAAGAACACAAACAGTGCTCTCCTCTCTTTGTTTGCAACAGCATGGATCTATCCCAACACGGTCTTTCACTGCATGAATCAGGCCACAGATGTAAAAGAAAACATAAAGCAAAAAGTATCTCTCAAAGGTTTAAGTTACTGAACAGTTTCCTGAACTTCTCAGCACTCCTGGAAAAGAGGAGATGGCATAGAAAAGCACAAACTGAACTGTGAACACACCTCCCTTTTGCAAACGTTGATCAATGCAGTTGTCTCCAGGAATTTCATCTGACAGTCCCACAGGCTGGAAATTGAAAGGTCAGAAAGTGGTGCCTTGTGGCAATACATACCCCAATTCCCAGCTGCCTGCTGAATTCATAGCACAATAGAATCACAGAATAACTGGAAGGGACCCCCTCAAAGGTCATTTAGTCCAAGCCCAAATATGAAGAAAAGAGCTTAAATTTGTTTTCAAATTAATTAAGAACTCCAGTTCTAATTTAAATTCAAGTAGTACCCATTATACAAGCTCTCTACTTTTTGCTGTTACTTCCCTGTAAAAAAAAGGTTATCATCTTTCCTTTCTCATCCTATGACATTTGCTATTCAGTAAGCAGGTATTATCACCTTTATGTTTGTCCAGCAAATGCCTTCAGCACTATAAAAGTTTCTACTGTTGTCGGCAGAAGTAGTGTCTATAGCCTCAACTACTTGATGAAACAGGCACGAACAAATGCACTCCATCGTATGTGAGTTACATTTCGTGCACACACATGCACAGAAAGAGAAGTGGCATTAAAGTAGCTTCAAGGAAATGAATTTTAGGTCATCAATTTTCAGGTCTTCATTTGCTGGGAGACAAAAGAACAGCAAAAGCCACCAGATGGATTCAAAAGGGCAACGGGAAATAGGCATCTTTGAGCCATATTCTGCCTTGTTCAATTACAGCAGTACACAGGCAACTCTCATTTCAGGCATATGGCAATGTTCTTATACACATGCTTAATAAATCCACCACGCATTTGTTTATCAAACAGTCAAGCAGCTACACAAGCTCTGAGTTACATACACTGTTACTAAGTTTGTGAGTACTTCCTCAGCCAGCACCACACATCAGGGGTATGACTGTTTAAGCAAGGCTTTTAATTGCAGAGAGGTCAAGTTGGAGAAGCCAAGCATGGGTGGCAGCCACTGTTGTCTTCCAGGATAAGGTGACAAAACAGTGATGATTGAAGTATGAGGAAGCTGCACACACCGCCGAGGAGCTCCCTCTGCCATGGCACATGTAATGAAGGCTTTAGAGACAAGATTGGTTCATCTTTCAGGGAAACTATAAAAAAAACAACCTCCAGTACACGTGGAAAACTAAACATGGGATGGAAATGTCATCACCTTGCATTCATCACGATACTGCGAGACACATTCCTCTGTCACACCACGCAACAGCCTCTACAACCTCTCAAACTTCTCCTGAGCTCCATGAAGGAGTCAGAACTCTGATCACAACAGACAAGGATTCTTTAACAGTGTGAGATCTGAACGGATCACACAGCGTTTATCTGGTTTGGGGTAGTGGAAGGGGAGACCTGAAAAGCCACTGCCCACACCATAGCCATTTTGTGACCAGAAAGAAGTTTGCAGGACAGAGAACCTCCAGAATTTTCATTGCTGAATACACCATTGGGCATCTGGAAGCAAGGAACAATATTTAAGAGATCCTTGGAAAGTAGAGTACTAAAACAACACCCATGGTGCAGCACAGTGACTTGGTACCGTTTAAATTGTGAAGCTCCAGCTTGGCAGAAATAAATAGCTAGCTAGAATTGGTAAGACCTGGCCAATAAAAATGGAATGGAAAAGTTGTCCCAACTCATTAGAGAAGCAAGGGTTCATAAAACCTGCTCAACAATCAAAACCATTTACCCATCCACACCTCACAGCTGCAGGACAAAGAAGTGGAGACACACACAATCAAGTATTTATGTTCCTAAATACAACACACATCCAAATTCATCTTTTCAGACACTCAGGAGTTTTCTAGAGCTGTTAAGCACCAATCTTCAGCTTGCCTGTAACCTCCAGATAGTGTTAAGACACCCTGGAAAACCCAGCCTGTTATTATAAAGGGAATAATAACTGGAATTACAAAACAGGAGACAGTTTGCATGCACAGCTGGTCCTTTCTCTATCCACATCTCTCGTTATCCACAAGAATAACACATAATTGCTGTTATTCTATTTATTTCTCCCCCAACCCCTCATAAAAATACTTTTGTAAAGTTGTCATGTATTTGCTCAGGAGGTTTATTAAAGACCTGGCAAAGCCTTTATTAACTGGTACATTTTTGAGCTGACAGACAGTCAGCACCATCTCCCCCTTCTCTTCTCCAAGTTCATGTTTAATACTTCAACCCAAGTTGAAAAGGAAGAAGTGTGAAAGTGATTAGACAAAAACAACTGCTACTGAGAAAGTCTTACAAAGATAAGCTTTATCAAACTTCACAGCAGCTACAAACAAGAGGATAAACATATGGATCTCTTTCATTTACCACTCAAATATATTTATTTATGTGTTCAACACTAAGCATTACACAAGAGTATTAGGAAAGAAAGTGGAGCCCCTCCAGGCAGCAGAAATGACAGATATGTACTAAGCAAGCAGAATGGAAATACCCGGCTTGGAAGGCACCCAGAGCACTGGCCACTTTGGGGCAGGGAGACAAGAACAAGAGGTGGGATGTGGGAATGCTCTGCAATGCTCAGCTATTGCGAGATTACCATTCCCAGCCTCAGCCAGAGGATGTTCTCGGAAACCCGGCAGAGCTCCGTGCAGCCAGGTTCTCCATACCCTGGAGTTTCAGAGAAGGTAATACAACACACTGCAACTAGAAGCCAAGAGACAGAGAGCTCCAAACTTAGACAACTTCCACTGTCTGCTTCTAGTATCACATGTTATGCAGTATTTCCAATCACAAGTGCATGAGCATGACTATCTCCCTTCCTCACAAAGAAGCCTTATTCTTTGAGCCTGTCTGAACTCATAAACCAGACATTTTTATTTCCTCAGGCTTAATCCCGACTTCCAGTGAAACAAAATTATTTCTGCAGCTCTCTACTTGATTTCAGATCAGAACTTTATTGCAGCTCGTGACAGGTCTCAGTCCTGTCACCTGGTTTGACATTACCAGCATCAAAGGATATAGTGGCTTGGTTTGTGCTTACATTTTTGCAGTCCTGATTCACAACTGAAGTTAATTTAAACAAAACTCGTGAAATCCAGAGTAAGATCTACAATCTTATGGCTCTCAGACCTCTGTATAAGCTACTGAAACCCAACATAGCAATCTTTCAGACTTAAGCAGAGCCTTGAGAGGAGCACCCCAATTCCTGAATTTTTGTCCTCTTTTAAGAGATCCTTTTTTAAGCTCGACCATTCCATCATCTCACAGGTTCAGGATAACAATTATGTACTGATAGGGTAAGTGGTCCATGACGTGCCATATGTTCACCAGCACTAAGGGACATTCCTCTGCAATGTTCAGGTCATCCAACACCAGTAGGGTCAGAGAGCATAACAGTTTATAAACCACAGAGACACAAGATAATGAATATTAAAGCCCAGTTCATATGACAATTCATTTGCACGACCTTCCTGGCCTCTACAGGAAAACACCACTATTTACTAGGTCTTATTGATCTTCTCTTATCCTTTGTCCATCAGTTGCCTTGTCTTTTAGAACACCAACTTAACTGCTGCCCTATGTATTGATTAGGACTTTGCACAGCAGAATAACACACCTCGCTGATCATAAAAGTGCAAGTTAAATAGGAGAGAAAAAAAATGAGCTAGGAATTTTGAAAAGCAGGAAGGAAAGACAGGCAAGATCAGAGAATAAATTTTGCCATGATGTTCTCATGTCTCTCCAAAGACACCGATCAGCTTCAGAGACAATAGCTGTGAGTACCCAGAGAATAAAGATGCCTCGTAAATAACCTGACACCTCAGAACTCTGAAGCAGGAACAAAAAAACCTATATATGAATGAGTGAACACTGCAGATATTTCAGCCACTTTGTTGAGAAAACTTGCTCCTCTGCTTCCTATGTCCCAGGATTTCCAATGGGTGCAGAACTGATCTTGGCTAACACAACAGGAAGGTTTTAAGCAACGCCGATGTCTTATTTGAGTAAATACAACTTAAGCCACTCACTTTCCATTTTACAAAGACATTGTCATCAAGGACCCCACTAAATGGTGATGCAGGCAAATACACTACAGAACTGGTCTGATTGGAAGTCTTACACTACTTGCCAAAGTGAGGGGATTTGCTCAAAACTCACGAAACCAAGTTAGCATGTGGCAGCCTCCAGTGCAAAATTACTCCAACAAAGGACTTGTGTGAAAGAACACAAATATCACTTTAAAAGCCTTAAAATTTCATTTGCCAAGTAGGTACTTTTGACCTATGATATGAAAAGCTGGTCCCGGATCCAAGCAACTCCATTCACTTCCAGTTCTTCTGAAGACCACCATACTTAAATGCTAACTCTGCAGACAGTTACAACTCAGTCCTCACAATGCTAACGCCTGAAGAGATGCACAGAGGCTAAGGCTGCTGAGTGAAGCTCCTAACCAACATGCAATCTCCATGTTCTGTTGGCTCAGGCTGGAAACAGCGTCTTAGGCAGTAACTATTAACCTTCTGCCTTCGAACTTCTGGGCTTGCCATGTTAACAGAAGCTTTAAAAAAGCTGTCCAAGAACAGATAATTCACAATTCCGACAAAAATAGGCCATACATCTTTATGACACAGTATCTGGGATTATGTCCCACACATCCAGAAAACAAGCTGAATTCAACCACTTGTAGCACAAAAAAAATGTCACAAACTCTTTATGTTGTGCATCTCAACCATTTCCTCTACAATAATGATACAAGTGATACACTTCTTGTTTTTCAAACCAGCAATCAACAACAGCTTTACACATATCATAACGATATGCACTGAAGGAATAAACTCAAAATGGGGAACACTAACTAATAATCCTAAAGCTTTCACTATTTACCACGGTGCCTCAGAGGTCTTAAATCTTGCTCTTACACTAGAGTGAGATTTCTGAGGGACAGACACCACTGTACTTTGCAGTCCTGCCTTTGCTCCATAGCTGTTAAATACTGCTCTTGCTCGAGGTACCCATGATGGTGTTACTCAGCTCAGTTTAGAAAAAAACAGCTCCCAATCTTTCAGAAAATCTTCATACTTTCTGTTTCCATTCCAGTCTGCAACAAGAAAGAGACTTCGCAAACACAAGCCAACTTTTGTATTCCACATCCTTTTCTAGGGAGCCTAATGAAGATGCTGCCTTCCCTACAGACCTGTGCAACAGAGACAAAGCAACAAAAGAAAACACTTAGGACTAGTGAGGCAACGAGAGAAAATATTTTGACAACTGTCTCTGTATTACAACTTTCACCAATTTCCAAATAATAGAACATCCAAACAGGAAACAGCATATCTGAGACATCAGTGAGAAGATCCCAAGCACAAAAAAGCCTGGCAGACCTGGAGCTTGTGCTTTGTTTCCCATCAGTTGAGTCTCAGCAGTTTTGTAGAGGATCTCTTTAAAAATAATAATACTAATTAAAAAGGCTCCTGCCTACCTTAGTTAAGTAATCTCATTTCTCCTCCTCTCCTTCATATCCCTTCCTTCCCTCAACACTAAGGCTTACTTCCACAGTATAATACAGCTACATGCTTAATTCTCAGCACACAGACCTAGCCTTGCACTCGGAATAAACAGCGTAAGATCTCAAAGCCTTTGCATCAGGATGGCTCAAGAACTATGAAGACGTACCACTCTGCTTGCTCCATCACTTTGCTGCAGTCCTTTCTCCCACCACACTGAGCAATTTATTCTCCCAAACACCAGCACGAAAGGACTTCACACAGCATACTAACTGACAATTCTCTATCAGAAAACAAAAGGGAGATGAAGATGAAACTAAGGTAATTAAAGCACTTATCTGCACACTGAACATGAAGCATTTTCTATCTTCAAAGTATGCTGCTAAAAATAAAAACTAAAAGCTCATATAAGATATCTCTTTACAGAATACATACTCCTCTTGAAGAGCTGATTAACCAGTTTCTGTAAAAGTACAGGCAGGGTAGCCATCTACTCAAGTACAAAGATAAACATCTATGTCAAGGCCTCATACATACACAATGAAAGTAAATTATCTTACAACATCAACAGAATTAGTTCGCATAAGTACTACTTTTTTTCATATGAAGACCTCTTCTGCACTACATCACATTGTGAATGTGATGATTTGCCTCTACAATTGCAAACTGCATTTTCTTAACAAGACTTTGGTGAGCTACACAAAGCTATGAGCTATAGCCATAAGAGCTGCAGATGTCACAGGGCAAGAAAGAGACTGCTCAGTGAGGGCAAGCCTTCATATTAAATTGACTTGGTAAAATTCAGCAGGAGTTTAAAATAGCTGAAAACCACTAATAATCAAAAGGGGACTTGGAATAAAAGGGTTTTGTGCACATAAAAAGTAGTTGAGAAGAGAATTAGACTGTAGGAATCCAGTTGTCATGGGTCTAATAAAAATCAATAAAGCTACTAAACTGCCCTCTATCAAATTCTCTTTTAAGTATCTCCTTTGTCATGATGCCTTAAAAAAAGCTTAATAATCATATTCGTAAGGTACTGAAATCATTGCCTGCTTGTATTGTCTCACTGTTTGCTTAATTTAGTCATCTGTTGTCTCTTGAAATACAAGCATTTTAGAGAACATATTTTCCATTATTGCACAACACCTTGGAAAATTAAGTGTTCCATGCATAGGGTTCCTAGATGCCACATGCCAGGGCAGATAAGCTGTTCTTCCCAGAAACATAAGTGAAAATTTAAAATACATTGACCAATTTATCTGCTTGTGATCTGGAATTTCAAAATCTGACTCTTACACTGCCCTACAAGTAGCTCAGGAGTTACTTTTATGCCTGTTATTTTTCCTCTGTAACCATTGTGAAATCACAATATAAGCTTAGGTTGAAAGAGACCTCTGGAGCTAGTCTGGTCCAACATCTTGCTCAACACAGGGCCAACTTCTAGCTGTATACCAAGGAGAGGACACCAGGACTAAAGTCAGCTGCATGCAGCATTGCAAGTCTTGCTCTGAGCATCAGAGATCTTGGGTCATCAACGCGAGGCAGTCTATCGCTGTTTAGACAACTCTGTACGAAGGCTTTTCCCTGAACAGGTCTCTCACGACCCAGCAGACACAAAGCCAACACTGCCTTACTTAACTCACTCATTTGCCCCTCCAGTGCTGCATTCTCCAGCAGCCCTGAAGCACAGGCTACATTCTCTCATTATTTCACTGTTCTACCATCCTCCCCCTTGAAATCACAACATACCCTTTCCAGTGTCTGCTTTACATTAGCTACAGTAAGAAAAGTCATTAATCTTCCCCTTTATTGGGTACATGTGGCACCCTTATGCATTTCCAGAGTTGATTTCTACTTTGAATACATGAAATCTCTTCTAATACCAAGTACACACTCACAAAGACTCACAGTATTAATGCTTATCTTTATTTCTCTAATCTCTAAGCCTACACTACACTCTTATTTTCCAACATAGTCATCTGATTGTTTCATTTAGGGCAGCAAGGGCTTCTAGAATATGATGCCTTTATTCAAAGGTAAGTGCTTTAGAGCACACAATTAACACTACTACTTACTGTGGACATCTGATACCACAATTTCTAGCTTACCAAAGGAAAAAAATAAAAATCCAGAGGTTCGAGGGACTTTTTCAAGCCCCAAGATTGTGTTTAAGACCAGAATTTAATTACCATGCTTTTGAAACTACAATTTATCCCAATAAACAACCTTGCTTTTCCTTCAGCTCCTGGGCAGGTATCAGCTACACTCTGTGAGCTCAGCACCACTACCTGCACATTTTGTGGATCAAAACAAGCTGAAGCTCAGGACAGGGGAGGAACAGCACATGAAACATACCCTTACGTATGTTCACTGCCATGCTTGGGACTCATCACCTGCACACTCACACAACACAAGGCTGGCAGCCTTTCTGACATGCTACAAGAGAAACCTTCTGACTTCATCTCATGCATTTGGTTGAGTTTGCACAGAAAGGTGAGGCGAGAGCAGTACAATCCCCAAATCTATCAACTAAGAAGCTGTTAGAACATACCTTCAGTACTCTAGCTCCACGATTTTAAATTTCAGTTACATTAACCTTTATTTACAAGGCAAATTTCCCTCTCTCCCACTGCTTGCTTTGACAAACACAACAGAGAAACTGCTGGCATTATACATTCTCTAAGCGTCTCGCTCCTCATTCTTTACTTTGTAAAATAGTCGTATTAGAAGTTCTTTAGTTAGAAACAACCAAAGCATTTGCTATTAAGATTTCAAACCTCTTCTCATGCAAAAAGAAGTATGTGATTACCATATGTACTTTATTGGGCTGTGTTCAAGTTTTTACTCTGGATTTCATTAACTTACTTTCTATTCTGAAATAAAAGCAATATAGGTCATTTAAGGAAGCTCCTTCCATGGACCAAAGTTCACTAGAGAAGTACTTGTCTTACCAACACAGTTTACAGCTATATATATGCCATATAATACCATATGCCAGGAGAGTCCAGTGTAACACATCTTTGAGTACAAAAATTACGTCCTCGGTCTTTTGCACAAGCACCTTCCCCTGCCCTGCCTTAGAAATGCTGCCTCAAACCTCAGCACCTACCTGGAGTCTTATTGTCACCCACATCAGAGCAGCTTGCTAGATCAGCTTTGAAGTCAATCAGAACAGTAACCTCTCATATATCATGAAAAAACATGATGCCAGTCTTTAAAAGTCTAACATCAAACACGAGTTTACTTTCTTTTGCTCAAGTTAAAGTGCTTTTACCTCTAATTCAGCACGTTTTCAATTAAGAGAATATTGAAATGGTGCCTAAATTTTATTCAGAGTTTAGGAATATGAAGTTATTTTAAAATTAAAGGAAAAAAAAACACCACTACATCTTCTTGCAAACAAAATACACCCCTGAGACTGTGAGCCTGCCTTGTTTCCTCAGTTATGCTGGCAAGATCATCTCGAAAGAGTTGTGTGAACACTGAGGAGTATGACAAAGCATCTTAACAGAAGATAACCTCAGAGCACTGAAGTCCTATACTGATCTGCCTCCGAGTTACATGAAAGTTACACACAAGTTTAAGTTAAACTCCTCTAAATTACGGGCAGAAGTTCCTTCAGATATCTGCTGACAAACTGAGACCGTCAAGAAGCTGAGCGCACACATTTAGAAGGAACTTCAGCACATGCTGAAGAGACACGTTAACCGCATTCAGATAATGAACTGCAACAGAGAGGTAAATCACAAACGATACTGAGAATGAAGAGAACCAGCCGCTAAAGAGCTAACACCTAAGACGAGAAGGAAACAATTTTAGGAGCCAGATACAGAAAGCTAATTGGAAATCCTCTCCTCGGCTCCACCGAGAATAAACGTTATCGCTGTTCCTGCTGCGTGTTTTTAAGGTACCGCTTTTACTTCAGCAGCGCTCCCGCCAGTCCGCACACCCCCTCAGCCGACCCTCCAGCTCAGTTACCCCGATGGCAGCGGAAGAAACTCCATCCCGCCGGACCCTGCCGAGAGTCAAAATAACCCCGCGCCTGCCCCGGCCCGGGCACGGCTCAGCACCGCCGGCGGCCCCGCAGCACCACGACCCGCCCGGGTCCTCGCGGCCGGACCGAC
>JASSUY010017434.1:0-13234 GCA_032466535.1 Forpus xanthops
TTATTATTGGTGGTAGCAGTAGTGATTTATGTTATACTTTAGTTACTAAACTGTTCTTATCTCAACCTGTGGGAGTTTAATTCTTTTGATTCTCCTCCCCATGCCCTCGGACTGAGGAAGAAATAGAGGGGAGTGAGTGAGAGTGTGGCTGCATGGGTTTGAAAGCCTCAAACCACGACACATACAAACTTGCCACCTAAACTCTTTTTTCTTTACAGTTCTCTTTTGGCGCACAAAACCATGCCACTAATGCAAAACATACAGTGTCAGGAAACAATGCCATCATCTAAAACCTTGGGGATGACAGATGATTTCCATTTCTAGAAACTAAATTTAGTCTCCCAACTTGGAATCTACTGCTCCTGCCACTAAAATTACGGTGTTTCTTTCTCTCAAATTTAGTACCAACAAACACAAAGACTCATGACACGGAAAACAGCCACAGATTACAATTTACATCCCAAATTTTGCATTCTTTACAATTCTTGTAAGCTGAATAAACATATTTGAACACTCCCTAACACAACAGGGAGCCTTATCTCTGTGCAGTAATGTGATCCCAGTGCATCAACAAGAAAATAACTTGGGGGAAGAGGGAAAGAAGGAGGGAGTACAGACAAAACACACCAGCACACAAATTAACAGTTATGCTAACATGCTAACGCTATGTCTCTAAAATGGCTGAGGATGAAATAGAGATAAAACACTTGAATTTATGTTACTCCCACTGATCTACAGTGCCTACTTAAGTTAGTGTCAATGTCTAGGTACAGAAACAATAAGCACCTTGTAAATCATAGCATAATTAAACCTGTCTCCTAAGTGAAAAATTAGAAATCTAAGGGTACTGTTATTCAAGAGAGAAACATCTGAAGCACTTCTTACATGGCTTTATGCACATGACAGTGCACACACATGGACTCCAGTCCCTCTTGCCCATACACTGCCTGTGTCCAACACAAGACACCTCTTTACGACAGCCCCAGTGTACTGCTAAGCTCATGATGAGCACTTCACACTCATTGACTGTACGGTGTATGAACAGAGTGGTCTGGTGTGGAGCACAGACAGATATTTTGAGCCTTTCTGTACTATTCAGGGTTGTTATCTGTATAATCATGTTTTAGGCAAAGGAGGGGGGCGGAGGGGAGGGGGTGAACTCAACCAGTGCATGAAGTATGCATTTCATTTTTGCAAGTTTGGCTGTGACAGAAACCACCAAAGTCATGTTAAATAGCAAGAATCATTTACAAACAATAGGAAGTGCTACTGCTCATACATAACATTAGCAAGATGGCTGTTTTACAAATAAGACAGCAAAAAATGGTGGTATCTTGGAAGAAATAATAATAAAAGCTAAAATATTAAAACTAATATGGTCTCAACATAAAAATGGCATGCATGTTAATTAATTTCATGGGTTTGGACTGCCAGATGGACTTTACGAATTCACTGAAAAAGATACACACTGTAACATTTTAAAGACAGAATGCTTACCATAGTAGAATAAATAGGAAGTTCTTTAAATGGGTTAACAAGCAACAGTATATCACCAATGTAAGTCTGAAAAAAGAAGATATAATTGCTTTACTGAGTAATAAATTAAATTGTTAAGGATGCTAATGGTTTTCTTCCAGAAAGGATTTTCAGCAAAGCCTCTTAAATCCAGCTATCAACATGTTAAACATAATTTGCAAAATCAGAGCCTTTAATTTCGTAACTTTAAATTGAGGTCTAAAATTGCAGTTCAGACAGCATTAATTATTCTTTTTGCAATAAAACTGATTTATTCAAAATGGAAAATTATGCACAGAATTGCACTGCATATATTATTGGTAGATTATTTGAAAGTTAATTTGCCATTTGCCATTTGTTAAACTACAAAAATGTGAGATGTCTACCACATACACAAGTTCCAAAGGCAATTTTTTAGGAGACAGATTACATAATTTAGAAAATTATATTGATTACCCAGAACTGATACATTAAAATTTGTTGCTTGTGAAATAAGACAGAGCAATTGATATATATGAAAGTGCTTCTGCATGTGTATGTGTGTATGAACATATGTACATGCATATGGAAAAAAAATCCTGGCTATAGTAAAAATAGCAAACCATCAACCAGTTGCAAAGGTGCCAAGATTTTACTATTTCATATTTAAACACTCTCATGTGAGCATAAGATTGTAGGTCACCCTTGCCACTACACTTCTCACTCCAGAGAAGTAGTTGCTGCTTTATTATGCTCTTAGAATGCAGATCTCTGACTTTGAAGAGGTCAAACAGCAAACCATTATGTGAACAGTCCCAGCCATGCTGCCTTTTTCAAAATGAAGTATCATAATTTGGGGAAAGGGAAAATATCGCCTTTCATAGTAAATGTACTATTTTTCTTCTCAAAAGCTGTAAGTTCTTTCTCACCTACCTGACTTTACTGTTGGGCTTTTCTACTGAATAGAACTTTATTAAGCTTCATGAAACATGAAACAGTGCTAAGCATAATTTTGGTTTGGAATTGGAGTCCAAGGACTTTTCCTTCTAAGTCTGAGAACCAGCTCACTCAAAGATGCAAGCATTTTCAGCACTGACGCTGACACTCTACCAAAGTACAATGGCTGCTGTTGAGCAGAATATTAAGAATCCATGCCTATAAATTTCCATAAGTTAAGAATAATGTCCAACCAGGATATGAGATCCCCTCAGGTGAAATATTCAGTATTTTAACATAAAAGAATACTTTGTTTTTTAAATACTTTCTGTGGATGCTTCCAAATTCAGAAGAATCTATCTGTGTTTGGCATCTTTAAAAGTGGGATAAAGGAAAATAAATACCCATAATAAAATAGAATTTTATCCATGATTCTAAAACACAGAATTTTTGTTATCATTGAATGCTGAACACCTAGAATTAAAGCTTCCATAACTTCAAAGGTATTCACAGCAAAATGTCAATTCCCCATATTCCTTTAGCCTAAACAGTGCAATCAACTTGCATGTTTAAAAACAATTCGCATGTTTCACATTAACACGTCACTCAGCTGCTCAGTAATACAGAAATAAATTATTAATAAGATATGAACAGGGATACAAAAATTTCCAAGTGCAGATTTCTCTCCTGAAGTAATCTGTGCCTAGCCACATGCCTCCCCAGTTTATTATAACATAACCTGGAAAACCTGCTTTTTATAATAAAATCTTATTTATAAAATCTTGTTATAATTATTTCATTTGGTATCTAGGATGACTAACATTACAATATAGAAAGCAATTTCTGTAATACAAGAAGAGATAAATCTCCCATGCTGAATTCTAACCTTTTCAAATCTAAGTTTCTTTAAAATTTCCAGTATTCATATTCACTATTAAAATTAAGATGATAAAGATGGAAGGATCTTTCGGTGATTCAAGGAAGAAGTTTACATGTACCCATAAATTTTTAACAATATACTTCCTCTGTAAATAAACACACATAAATTGTATCCAAATTTATCTGAAATGTTAATCCATTTTTATTTCTGCTTCCTGATATAAACTTGAGAAACTGCTAGGCTTACACACATACATCATCACCCATTTAAATATTAGTCACAAGTCCAGGTTACTGTCTAGTAATTATGATACTAAACCTATTTTTCCTATTCTATCATTTATTCTTTTTGGAAAACTTATTGTTGATAGATAAATAACAACTCACATATATCTGATTATTATTGAAACGCTTCTGAATCTCATAAAGCAGGCTGCTGTCTGTCAGCTCACTCAGAGAAGCCAGGTCATCATTTGGAGCTGGAGGCATTAGTTTGATCTAGAAAACACAAAGAGATAAAGTTAACTTCACAACCCATCATTCCGTATTGTAATGCTCTAACCCCCAAAAAAGCATAAACTTTGATGACTAGAATTTGTGGGGAAAAAAAGAGAATTAGGAAACTGGAAAGTTGTCACTCCTCCCAGACAATCACACATCATTATTCCTAAGCAAGAGAAGAATATAAAAAAACATTTTCAATGTTAAGGTGAGTAACTGCATGAATCTGATGGGCTCTTAAGAACACAGACCCTAGTAGAGTGCCATTTGAAATTCCTGAACCCATAAAGATTCCCAGCTTAAATGCAATTCTCCTACTCTCTTCATTAAATGTTTATGGCAAGAGAAATCAAGAATATAAAAGTTAGTGCACTTGTAAACTATTTATTGTCTACCATTTAACAAAGCTCTTATACTACTCTTCATCATATCAGATTTAAAATTCTATTACAATTTTCCCTGTAGGATAGAAGGAAGTTAATAAGAACTGGGTATCATGTTCTCAAGGAGACCAGAAGAGATTCAGAAGTAGTTACTTTAGCCAAAACTGATGAATAAAATGAGTTTAACTTTTTTGAAATTTAGAAGGAATAATATAAGCTCTGTGAGGCAAAATAAATGCCAATGGGAAAAAAAATCCAAATGACACAACAGGAAGAAAAAACTATTAGTGATAATGGAAATCTGATTAAAGACAAAATAAACACTAACACATTAAACTCTGTGTTTATAAATTATCTATGCTTAAAATGTAGGCTGATTCCTTCCTTATGGCAGTTGAAAGAAATGCTAGCACGTTAAAAGAATACATAGAAACAGAAACTTATCATGTGAATGATGGTAGAATTATTTGAATTGTTTGTTCAGCATTAACTAAAATATTCTCTCAAGTGTCTACTTTGAGAAGATGAAAGAAGATTAAATTTGTTCTACTGTCCTGCTTAAAATGAAGGCCCAGAAGAAAAGCAGGTATTGCCCTTTCTTTGACAACAACTCAGCACCCTCAGCTTCTGGCAGTGGCAGGAAGTCAGTGGCAGAAGGAGTGAGCAGACTGGGAGATTTTGGTGGGAACATGTAGTGTGCTTCTGGAGAGGAGAAAGCCCCAAAGATCATGGATACTGGTGCTTAATACTGGGGACCTGGTCCCAAACTACTGAACTTCTAGTTTTTCCGTATGTTCAAAGTCTAGGTCAGAAATCATGATGCTCTGGGCTCTCTTCCTATATCTGTCAGAGCTGCACTGTGCAATGTTGCTGAAGAATTTAATCTTAATACAGTAAGACAAACAATCTCTCTTTGTCTTGATGTTTCAAGATTCTTGAAACATGCAAATACTCATTCATGTGAAATTTTTAGGTGACCATGAGCAAACACTGAGAAGTTTGGAGTCCAAAAAAGAGCAGGATTAATTGCATACAATTTTGTATCTTTTCTGTATCATATATCTTTGACCCTGCCAGTATTTTTCTCCTAAAAACAGGAGTACTGATTACCAGTATCAGAATATTCATCGAACAGTTATGAACCAGATGTCATTTCTTACTCTTCTATTTTACCAAGAAGAAACAAAAACGCAGACCAGACATCAC
Source organism: Forpus xanthops (assembly GCA_032466535.1). Lineage (NCBI taxonomy): Eukaryota > Metazoa > Chordata > Aves > Psittaciformes > Psittacidae > Forpus > Forpus xanthops. Next base: position 5,400 of record JASSUY010017434.1, read on the forward strand.
AACACCAGATACCAGTAGCCCTTATGACATAAAACAGAATTTTGTTGGGGTTTTCTGTTTAAATATTAATCTGCTCATATAACATTCTCTAATGATTTTTATTTTTTACATACTTATGTCACTGAAATAAGTAAGTATTCTAGCCCTTGTGTAATACTTGTGATGACATACATAGTTGTCCCTTGTGCATGTGGTAAATGATACTAAAACAATCAAAAGGGCATCAGGGGGTACTCTATCACTCAGTTCATATACCCAACAATATGTAAACAAGAATTATAAGAAAAAAGACAAAATATTTTTTTTAAAGACCCAATTAAGAAAAATAAAAGATCTAACCTAGATTTATTTGCAGTATGAAGAACGCAATTCAATTCCAGGCCAGTAATTTAGATCTGCTACCAGAAAAATATCCTTCCCAGCTGAGGGGAGGAGAAAACACAAGCTATGATAAAATTGTGGAAATTATTCATATTGCTTTCTTTGTTTGGCAGCACAGACTTTGACATTAAAGATGATCAAAGAACACCTTTTACCTATGAAAAAGCAAAAAGCTAACAGAAGCCAAGAGAGACTCCAAATGCTTTACTGATGTAGTCATTTGATCCCCATCTCTATGCTTCATGCAATAAAAATATTATTTTGTTATAGATTTAGAAATATTATTTTGTTAAGGCTCTTTTTCATCATTTTTGCAATTAAAAAAACTTGAGGCCACATATAAATTTGAGCTGTTAGTTTTCCCAAAGCCAAAAAAAGTTACAAGCTTTCTCTATTAAAAATGCATCTTTCAGAGGTAATAAGATGAAATTTTTCCCTCTAATCCCTCAATAAAGGCTTAATCTGCATGTCATACTGCCTAAAAACGTATGATTCTTCTGACACAAAGCATATGAAATATCATGCTGATCTATTTCAATAATATATGAATATAAAATCCAAGTAATGACTCCATATATCCTATTGAAAAATTAAACAGAACATGATTACTTTCAGTGTGGTTTGGAACACAACTGGTAAGAATAAAAGATCATGAAATTCATTAGAATTAGCATACTCTACAGCAAGGGTAGTGGAAAGGGGGTATTCAAAGCTTTCCTTTGGTAGCAGCACTAAATAAAAATTTTAATTCTCAAGTTGTGAAATGAAAAAGAAATGTGTTAATTGGAAGTATCCTCTCTGAAAAATAGTATGTACGTATTATGTACACAAATACAGATACATGTATGTATCTACAGTTCATAATGTATGGCATGTAGTATAGAACACAATCCCCATATTCCTAGGGTCACAATTCTGTCACTTCACAAAAGAAAAAAGTTCACACTTTCATTTGTCAAAATACAAGAATTCTTTAGTTTACTAAAACTAAACTGTTTCCTGAAGTGATTAAACTGTTTTACCCTCTTTTGTCTGTAAGAGCTAAAGCTCATTAAGCCCTTTAGCAAGTGAGTTTAATGATTTTTTTTTTTTTTTTAATGGAACCAGTCACTTAAAAACACACTGAAATAGCACAGTTTCTAACTTATCCCATTAGTGCTGCTTTCCCAGATAGGACTGCTCCTGCTTATTCTTTTCCAAAGCAGCATTACTCCTTATTCAGCAACTGCAGATACTGGGCAAGGTTTGTAGTTTTTACTGCTTTCTAAAAGACCACAAGATACACATTCCTTCTAGCTCAAGAGCAGAATTTCACAGAGTGTTTTCTACAGAGATTTCTCAGTTAATAGCTAAAAGTGATTCACCATTAATTCTGCTGTCTTGTCTTTCAATTGTAACACCTGTGGGAAGTTCCATAGAAGTACGGTGAAACAGCAGAAGTAAAATTCTTAGAAAATTGTCCTGGGACCCTACAGTGACTCTAGATCATGGTGGAGGACAGACTATGCACACAACCTCTTTTTCACCTGGTACATCAGCTTCTCTCAGTCAGTTTCTGCGTATGCTTTACTACACAAAACTGTAAGGCAAAAGTTTAGCTTCAGGATTATGAAAAACTGAATAACTTTAGTTAGGTCTGCTCCAAAAGAGAATCAAGCAGAAGAAAGTATATGTATTCTTGTCCGTTCTTTTGTTGAGCATCAAAAAGCAAGCAACAAGTCTCAGCAAGACCTCATATGATCAACCTCATATGAACAACATGTTCCTTTGAAACACATTCAGAAAAAAAAAAAAAACAACCAAAGCTTCTGCTGAGGCAGTTATGCAGTTTTTAAGTTAACATGGTTTAAATGTAATCAGTATTTTGCTCCAATCCACAGTAAATTAATTTAAAGGGAAATTCTCCCCTCCACTCCCCAATTCTAAAGGTCGAGGAGGAAGTGCTGTTTTGTTTTGTTTGGTGTTTTTTTGGTTGTTTTTTTAAAGTCCTAAACTTTCAAAGTTAGGGCATACTAGTTTAACAAGCAACAGAAAATTGCCTCCTTTTGCATTCACCATTCAACCTATATACTGAATGAGAGTGTGATCCTACGGAGAAAACTGCAAAGGGTATCAAAATATTCAGTGCCTGTACCATACATAATGCATTAGCACAAGAAAGGAAGTTTACACTGCAGCTGTAGATCTGGCAATTCCTTTAAATTACAGTCACTTTGTAACTTAATATTCCTTAGACATTCTTTTTGTTTTGCAGTCATCTAGGTTGTGTTTCATTTTAAGGGTTTTTTTAATCTGAAGTTGGGGATAAGAGCACACTTTGGGCAGCACTAACAGTTGTCCTTCCCCTGTTGTGAACTATGAATAGAACTCAAGGAGCCCTGAGCCTTCTGACTGCCAGAGCCTCAGACCTGCCACCAGGAGCAGGCAGGAAGCAGCTGTTCAATTTGCAGAAAGGGAACTCTTTGCAGGGCCAGACTGATTGCAGAGTGATCAAGGAGACAAAGCTCCACAGTGCAAATGATACTGCTGTGTAGTGAAGGGAAAAAATATAACTGTGGCCTTTGACTTCATTAAGTTTACAATTTCCAGACATAAGCACTAATGAACAGTTCAAGAAACTGCATGCCGTTACCTGTTCAAGTTTGGCAGTAATGTTCACAGTGACATTTTCAGATGCACTGTCCTGAGACTGCTGCTTACATAAGCTTTTAGCTGCATCTTTAAACATGGTGTCTTTCTCCAGCAAACTGTCTTGCTTGGCAATTGGTAAAGCCAGGGGATTCCTACAAAGAGAATCAATAAAGCAATTAGACTACTCCTGAAGATGTCAGACAAACAAAAGATTGTCAAATGTGCATGGCACAAACACAAAACTGAGATACAACTCAGGGCTGAGACATGAGTTCCTGGTCCAAGTACAAAAAAAGAAACTGGTGAGAAATAAACTGTTCACATAAGTTGGTTTGTTCCCAAAGGCACAGAGCAAAACACTTTGATTTAAAATTCATCTTTATGCATATCTTTTCTGAAGCAGAACTGAGACAGCCAAAGAGAATATACATGAATCTGTTTTTGACAGCACTAGGCCGGCAAATCAATAGCCAATTCTGAAACTGAATTTAAAATACACAATTAACTTACACAACACTGTTATGAAAAATCTTATGTTTTAAAATAATTCAATACAGATATTGCCATTGCAGTTAATAAAATTGAATTGCACTGATTTTTAGCTTTTTTTCAATCAGGCAATATCCAATACATATTTTATGCCCCAAAGGTGAATTTGTGATATGCTAAATAAAAAGTCAAATAAGCAAGCAGCCAACTCTTGAAATTACTGAAACAATACAAAATATTCTCCATTCACATATAAATTAAGCCTGTTCTTACACACATTCCCTACTGACACCTCAGACCACATCACACTTCTGAAAAACAACAATGCCAAAATTTTGGATGATTTTGGCAGTGTTGTACATCCAGAGGAATTAGCAAAGAATGAGCCCCAGGAGCTGGGAACACAAAAGTCTTCTAAGAGCATTGTCTGGACTCAGACAGTGCAAATGAGACAATCCCATGCAGTGCACCACAGATCCTTGCCAAAATGTGCACATAATTTCTTTGAAAAGAAATGTGGGCTCAATGTGGGAATGCAGGAATATTGTATTCCACTATGGGATAAAATCCAGATGTCAAACCTAGTTTAAAAAAAATCTAATTTTTACTCTAAATTACTTGAGTTTGATCACTGATTATAATAAAGCCAGGATTATACACACAGTTAAGCGATGGAGGACCCATAGCTAGCACTGACTTCAATACAGGATAACAACTGTTGGAAACAGAACTGAACACAAGTTTAGTTTCCAACAGTACATTTCCAAAACACATAGCTTTAGAAAAGTACAGTTCCAAGTAGAGGCAAAGCACCCTCTAAGCAGAACTCATTGGAAAACAAGTCAAAGTAGTTTCCCATTGAATAAAAGATATAGGAACAAAGCCTTTCTTTTGATGAAACCCTGTCAGCAAACAAAGAATTAGTTTCACCATTTTGTAAAGTAATATATATGATATTCTTCCTACTTATGTTTTGCTTCAGGCATTTTAATGTAAAATATCCAAAGGAACACTTGTAAAAACAAAAATATCTCATTACTGCTTTGATTGACCTAAGATTGTTTTGTCATATATCTGCTTATGTCACACGGACAAAAGATTTATGAACCAACTGCTTTTGCCTTTTTTCTTGATTTGGACAGAAAAGACATTATCCAACAATTTTTGTGAACTTGACAATTAGGTGTCATAGAATAAGCTACATCAGTAATTAGGCTGCAGAAGAAATGAAATAGCTGTGGCATCCACAAGCAGAAATAGCTAATACTGACTAGCATTTTACCCAGACTCAGAATCAAACCATATATAATTAAATATATTTTTCTTTTTGCATAGTCTTTTGCTATTGTCCAAAACTACTCAAAACCCTTAGGTATGAATTATTTTAAAGATTTAATCACAGAGAAAAAAAACAAAGAAAAGCATAAAAAAATGAATTCAAATATTAAAAACCAATGTAGTGTCACAAGTTTTTTATTACTTATGTGATATTTCTTTTCAATTGTGTAGATTGATTTTTTTGCTGTGAAGTTAAACCTTACCCATTTAACCTTACCACTTTTGTGCTAACTATACAACATAACTTTTAGAAATAAGTCCTGAAATTCAACTGTAAACTCCACACAACCAACTAAACTTTTCAGATGTCACAAAAGAGAGACTGTGCTGATGGCAGCGGCCGACGAAGCAGCCCCAGTGTGGAAGGACAGTCCTGGTGATCCCCAGGTCCTGCCGGTGCCACTGGACCCCAAGGAGCAAGGACTGGAGCAGGATGCTGTCCCAGCCCCATGGGGGAGAGGGGGGGAAGGGTATCCCTGAGGCCGCCTCACCCTCCCCCACGTCCCAGAGCTCGCAGCAGCGTAGGAACCCTGTGCTGAGCTTCATCCAGAACATTCCATGCGAATACAGTGACGCCATCCCAAACTACATCCTGGGGCAGAACTCCTGCGCCCTCATCCTCGGCCTGCACTGCCACCACCTTTATCCTGATTACATTCAACAGTGCCTGTGGGAGCTGGGCCGGGGCTTTGTGCTCCTGGTGCTGATGCTGCAGGTTGACGTGAAGGATCTCCAGCAGGCACTGAAGGACTTCGCCAAGATTTGTGTCCTGAGCGACTGCACCCTCCTGCTGGCCTGGAGCCCGAAGGAGGTCGCCCAGTACCTGGAGACCTACAAAGCCTTTGAGTAGAAGCAGATCTGCTGCAGGAGCACCTGGAGCAGGGCTTCCTGCCCAGGATGAGTGGCTGCTTGACCAGCATCAGAGCAGTGAACAGCATGGACACCTTGAGCCTGCTCAGCACCACTGGGTCACTTGCAGCACTGGCAGCCGCCACCAAGGAGGATTCATCCCTTTGTCCTGTTGTGGGACCCCAAAAGGTCCCCCCATAGACCAAGTGCCTCTTTGATATTATGCACAAGCCCTTCCTGCAGACCCCCAAGTGAGCCCCAATCCTGATACATAAAAAAATGGGCTTTACTCATGTTAAAAAAAAAAAATAACTGGGGACTCAATTTAGTAGGCCAGGTCTCCAAGGGGATGGTGAAGCTGGTCTGACAATGAAGGGGAAGAGCGGTTTTGGTAGGAGGCTTGCCAGACTGTTCAAGGATGCTTTAAACTAGATGTGTTGGGGGAGGGGGCATCATTCCATCCCAACACACCCAGCTAGTTGCTGGCACCTATAATAAACATTCAGAGCAATGTAGAGATAAACCAGCCACTTCAGCCAATGAGCCGGCTTCAACTGGAGCTCGGCTCAAATGCCTCTATACAAACGTCTATAGCATGGGGAACAAATGAGGAATTAGAGATGTGCACACACCTAAGGGGGTATGATATCATAGGCACCACAGAAACATGGTGGGATGGCTCCTGTGACTGGAGTGTTGGAATGGAAGGTTACAAGCCCTTTAGAAAAGATGGCCCCGGCAGACAGGGAGGAGGAGTTGCTATTTATGTTAAGAGATAGGCTGGAGAGTATGGAACTCTGTCTGGGGACAGGTGAGCAGCTGACAGAGAGTTTGTGGGTCAGGGTCAAAGGGAGAAAAGCAATGGGAGACATTATTGTGGGGATCTGTTACAAACTGCCTGACCAAGAGGGCTAGGTGGATGAAGCACTCTATAGACAGATAGGAATAGCTTCACGCTTGCAGGCCCTTGTTCTCATGGAGGACTTCAACCACCCTGATATCTGTTGGAGGTTGTTGGAGGGACAGTACAGCCCGGCACAAGCAATCCAGGAGGTTCCTCAACTGTGTGGAAAACAACTTCCTTCTGCAAGTAATAGAGGAGCCGACAGGGAGAGGTAAAATGCTTGATGTCGTGCTCACCAACAGGGAAATGCTGGTTGGAAATGTGATGCTCCAGGGCAGCCTTGGTTGCAGTGATCTTGAGATTCTCAAATTTGAGATCCTCAGGACAGTGACAAGGGCGTGCAGCAAGCTCACTGCCCTGGACTTCACGAGAGCAGACTTTGACCTCCTCAAGAACCTGCTTAGTAAGGTTCCATGGGATATAGCCCTAGAGGGCAGGGGGGGCTGAAGACTGTTGGTTGATATTCAAGGATTACCTGCTGCAAGCTCAGGAGTGATACATCCCAACTAGAAGTAAGGAAGTGCAGCAGGAGGGTCAGGAGACCTCCTTGGATGGATAAGAAGCTGCTGAGGAAAACTTGGAGGAAAAAAGAGGCTTTTAAAAGGTGGAAACAAGGACAGGCAGCCAGGGAAAAATAAAGGCTTGATCTCTGGGAAGCTAGGGACCAGGTCAGGAAAGCTAAGGCCCAGTTAGAATTAAAGTTGTCTAGGGATGTGAATGATAACAGGAAGGGATTCTATAGAGGCATTGCAAACGAAACAGTCAAGGAACAATGTGGGCCCTCTCCAGAAGCTGTCAGGAGAACTGGCTACCCGGGATTTGGAGAAGGCTGAGGTTCTTAATGACTTCTTTGCCTCAGTCTTCACCAGCAAATGCACTGACCACACAACCCAAGTCTTGGAAGTCAAAAGCAAGGACAGTGAGAATGAAGACCTTGGGCCCACTGTAGGAGAGGATCTGGTTCGAGACCATATTAAGAACCTGAACATGTAGAAGTCCATGAGACCTCATGAAATCCATCTACGAGTCCTGAAGGAGCTGGCAAATGAAGCTGCTAAGCCATTGTCCATCATATTTGAAAAATCATGGCAGTCATGTGAAGTTCCCGATGACTGGAAAAAGGGAAATAAAACCCCCAATTTTCAAGAAGAGGAAAACGGATGAGACAGGGAACTACAGACCAGTCAGCCTCACCTCTGTGCCTGGCAAAATCTTGGAGTGGATTCTCCTGGAAGGCATGCTG
>JASSUY010017435.1:0-16620 GCA_032466535.1 Forpus xanthops
GGGAAGACGGAGCACAGGTAGGACCCTACGGCCGTGCCCCGCCGCGGGCAGAGGTCGCTGCGGTGCTGGCAGCGGGCAGGAGCCAGCCCGCAGCCCCAGCGGAGCTCCGCACCCCACCTCCCTCCTCCCCGCTCTGGCGGCGGCAGCGCTTCTCCCGGCGCTCGCCGGCCGTGCGGTGCGAAGCCCTGCCGATGTGCCTCCGCTTTGTGCCGCGCATCCACCGCTACATGCGGCTTTCCGCCGGGCCGCAGCAGCCGCGGCGGTGCGTGCGGCGGGCGGGCAGCCGGCAACCCGGGAGCTGCTACCTGCCGCGGTGAGCTGCCTTTGTTAGGGAAGGGGTGTGAGCGGGCGTGCGGGCGACCTTCAGATGGTGCTGCTTTACTGCTGCCGGGGAATTCAATGGCTGGGCTGGTTCATTCCCATTCCTCCCCCTTTTCCCTTTGTTAGCGTTTTCCCAGGCCGTCCTGTGTTCTTTCAGCTTTGCTGAAAAGCAGGAGCTGTCAGGAAAATGACTTGGTTTCACACGATGCCGCTCCAGAGCAGCGTTGCTTTGTTTAAGCTCCCTTAAGGCATTCATCGTATCTCTGCCGTCCCTTTGCGATGAGCTAGGAAATCTCCTGCTTTTCACGGCTGAAAGACAGCGGTACATCGGCTTTCTCACCCTTAAGAACCGGGGCAGGTAAGCCAGAGGTAGTATCGTTTTGAGTGGGAAATTGTCAGGCACAATGTGTTCGGTTAGAAAATGTCTGATCTAGAGACAGAACTGCGTTTAACACGAATCTTTTCCGTGTCATTAACAGAATTTTGATGAATGAAGGTTCGGGGTTTTTTAGTTAATTTTGCGGATGTTGCCATGAATCGATGACAAATCTGCTTCTATGTAGTTGTAATACGTAAAACGTTATTATGCCTCTGTTCTGTCATCTTAAGTGTGAAAAGGCCCGGTCAAAAACACAGTTCAAGGGGTAAAGAGAGACCTGGAAACCACAACTGTGGATCCTGAAAATTTAATACCCCTGACAATAATGGCACTGAAAGTGATCTGCTGCTGGGGGATGGGGGCATTGAGAAAGGGAAGAGTCATTTGTAACCAGGCGGCCTAATAACAGATACTCTGTCACTAATAGATATGTATATAATATAGTTTGTTATATTCCTAAATAGATTTTCTGTACTTACCTAAGTAGGAGTACAGCAATTGTACCAGAAGGTCTCTTTCCTTAGATCCTGAGCTGTTTAAGCTACCTGACAGCAGTAACATGTAGCAGGTCCTGTATTTTAACAGATTAAATATAATAAATTAGAGTCAAAACTATTATTTCACATTTGGCAATGCATGTTGAAGAAATTCCCAGCACTGAATTAGTTCTAATTGCACTTTGCATAGACAATTAGGTCTTTTGACTATATCGAAACATTAATCAGTGGTCGAAGACGTTATTGTGTGTTTCTTTAACAAAGGCATTGATATGTTTTAATGCAGGCAGTGGCTAGCATTTCTGCATGCAACTTACTTTATGTGGTGTGAATCCAGGTCAGGAACTCACCAAATTGATAAGTCCAGCTCTTCCCTGGGTGCTACCAAGTTATCGCGTTAGGGACTGCATTTGGTTTTGAATATTTCTTTGCAACAACGAGCTTCAATGTAACAATGTGAAGTGTATCCATACTTTATAGGAAAGTGATTTGTAAATTTATTTATGTCCTGGTTTGATGATAACTACAAGAATTACCTTCAGATCTTTATTCATAGATATTGTACTTGCAAAGAGATTGCTGCTGGTGGTTATTGTGTCTTATTCCTCCAATAGGAAAATCTATTTCAGGGCATCCTGTGCTAAAATTCAGGACCCTTTTCAAACATCCACCTAGGCAATCCTGCGTGTTAAAGAGAATTGCTTATGGACAATGACTATTTTTCCCTATATGCTATATAATGGGATTTTAAAAAGTGCAAACAGTTTGCAAACACAGTCTAGTAGCAAACACGATATAAAGTATGAACATCTTGCTTTGTTCTGTGCTAAGACATTGAGTTTCTTCTTTCTTTTTTTTCCTGAGTTTGTCCCTCATTGGTCTTATTTTGGTCTGTTGTCAGCAGTGATGAACTGGTAATGCATTAGGTAATATATTTTTCATTTAACTTCTAGTTTCTGAAAAACTTAAAATATATTTACTTTTAAAAGGGACTGTCACATTGGCAGCAATGTTTTATTTTAATTGCAGTACTGAAAAACAGCCTTTTTAGTTTCACATGTCTGATTACAGCAATAACTTCTATGGTTCCTTCTGCTTTGCCTCTCTGTCACTCCAAATACTGCTTTACCAGGTATCTCAGTCACTGAAAATTGATGTATATATGAGTGAATAATGTAGCTTAGGGTTATTTCAGTATATTCCTACTGTAGGTATGTCAGGTAAGCTGGTTTTAAATTAGAAGTACACGGCATAATAAGTGCTGACTGAAATGTGATGATGAGCTTATGAGTATGGATGCATTTGATGGCTGTTTTGCAATGAAGTTGAACATAAAGAGAATTTTTATAGAGGCATAGTAATCTTAAATGACTGGTTTGACTCATTTCTTCACAAGCCAAGAGAAGAAAAAGACATATTATTTTGTATTCTGAATTATTCATATTTGAAAATTGCTGACTCAGGTTGTTAGGAGGAATTTTTTCTTTTCTTTCCCAGCACAAAATCAATGCACAGCCTTTATCCATAAAGGCCCAAACAAGAGAGTTACAGCAAATGTGGATAAGCCTACAACTGGCATGTTAGAAAATTGCAGTCGATTTCTTTAGCATCAACAGACTCGGGGCAATGTAGTTGCATAATAACTTCCATCAGCAGATGTAAGTGCTGAGATGCTCTAAACTCCTATATGTTGTCACTGATTCCATGTATTTGAACAGGATTTAATAAAGTTTTATCAATCAAGTGCACATTAGAATGAGCTTCATTGGTTTTGAAAAATGCGATAGAAGGCAACCTAAACTCACAGTGTTATCTCTAATTACATTAGTGCTTCCACTGGAAGGGCCAAATTCCATTTATTTATTTTTTTATCTATTATTTAAATCAGTTAATGAAGACTAAAATGTGTGTTTGTTTCCATGGAGACCCTGCGATTCCTGTCTTGAGGAAACAACAAGTTGTTGTGTAGATATTGTGTTTGTTGTTTTCTATCACTTCCTGAAGGGACTTTCACTCCTTTTGATCCTTCACATGCCATATCACATGATTTCTTTGTTTAAGAACTAAAATATACTTTGTCAGAAGTGTATAGGATTTAACCTTATTTTATATTCAGCATTTCCACTTCTATTGATGCAGTCTTACAAAGAAATGAAATTAACTTGTAACAATTAATACTAGTCAATAGCCAGTGTGTCACATGGGCTTAATCACAGGGGTTTGCTAATTATGTTTGGTGGGAAGAAAAATGTAAAGATCTTGTTGCATGTTATCCTGGGGAAGTGGCTTATGTGGCAGCTGCACTCCACATTAAGTGAAGATGATTCAGATGCTACTATAAATGTATAAAGTACATCAATACATCTTTAAGCTGCTCTGTTGGGGTTTTTTTAGTTCTGTTTCTCTTTCATATATTCATACTGTATGTTAAATTGCAGAAATACAAGGTTCATGCCTCCAACAAGGCCATTTAAGAAAATATTGTCATATTCAGCTGATTTTAGTTTATTGGACCGAATGATGTAGTGTAGTAAGGGTAACTGACATCTCTGTTAACTACCTTCATTTATGATACCTAACACATATAGTCAAATCAGATAAGTCAAATACTTCCCATTCCAATGATGCTTTGAAATGGTTAAGCTTATCATTTTAATAATAACACATCTGCAAGCTTTATTTTCTTCACTTTTATTGTCTTAAGAAAAATATAAAAATGATCCAAATAAGTAAAAGCTTTCCTTGCACTTCAGTATCCGGGTGCACAAAATGCTGTGCACCTTTGTTGACCTGGTTGAATGTCTTTTTCATTACTTGGCATGTTTTGAAAGTTAGCAGTCAGACTGGGGCAGCTTTATCTGGTGACCTGTGGTCATGCACTGTAGGAGGATGGTGCATGGAAGAGATTATGTGTATTGTTAAGCTGAAATAGGGGGAAAGTGTGATGAAAAGAGTTAAAGAGAACTGAACAGTACAAGATACTGACTTTAATGTTGCTCTTCAAAGAAAGTTGATTTTCTTCAAAGTAACATGCTGTCTTTCTCTGTGGCCTTTAATAAAGCCACGTTTGAATCTCTCTAGCATGGAAAAAAAAAAACCAAAAAGGTATGATCACAGTGAACATTTTGGCCAAGAATAGAAAAACAGGGGTAGAAACCCATGTAAATCTACAGTGCCTGTGGCTATCTGTTGGCTCACACGTGATATAGCTGGGTTGAGTGGCTGCCGGCAGAATTGAACTGTCTTTCCCATTGTACAACCTCTTTTCTGTTGCTTATAAGTTTGCCAAGTTTTAACCATGTGGGCTGTCATTTGTCACATGTCTTAATGACTCAGGCTAATTCTTGTTATAATTCAACTAAACGGTGGAGAATTAGAGTAACTGCTTTGCCTTGTTAAAAAAAAATATTGAAATCCTAAGACCTTTTGGAAACAGTATTGTCAATCCAGTCTGTATGGAGGCTTCAGATCCTGCTAAGGCAGTGCCCTCTTATCAGTGATCTGTGTTTTTACTGCCTTCATAAAAGCCTGCCCAAATTTTCTGTCTCACATTTTCAGAATATTGTAGATTTTGCACATTCACCTGTGAAAGCTTTAGCAAATAAAATGAGAGATATGGTACACATTTATCCAACAACCAGTACTACAGAGCATTTTCAACAGTGACCTCAGTGGTGCTTGCCGCATCTGCAATTGACATCTAAATGGAGAGGTACTGTGGAAGTACTGGAGGTGGAATTAAAATTAATGTATACAAGACAAATATATTTCAGTTATCAACTTATAAGGAATGGATTTGATGCAATTCTTTAGAAGAGCAGCGGTTTATGGTAGATTACTTCAGGGTTTCTGCAATAAAGACAAAACCATCATGGAAGACATGAGAATTGGTACTTCCACTGCATGCAATAGACCTTCTCAGCAGTTACACCACATCCAGTTGGGGTTCAGACTTCGATAAGGACATGGATGAACTGGAGAGAATCTAGAGGAGAGGAGCAAAACCAATGAAATAGTTAGAAAATATGGCCTCTGAAGGAAGGTTGAAAGATCTGCAATTGGTTCGGCTCCAATGAAAGAGGAGTACCAAGGTGAAAAGACATGCTACCTTGCTAATGTCACAAAGTTGTTGTGAAGCAATGCACTCCATGCCTGTACTCAATCAGATGATACGTAATGGGTTCAGCATTAGTGAAAGTGAAGCAATGGAACAGATCACTGAATTGAGATTTTCAGGATTTTAGCGTCCTTAAAAGTTGTTTGAATATTAGTCAGGAACAACATAAATATAGTTGAACTCTTTCAGGGGCAGTGTGGTGGAACAGATTACCATTTGAGATTTCTTCTAGCCTGATGAATCTGCAACATCTATGCTCACTGATATTGATCAGATTGTATGTTTTCCACCCAACAAATGCTGTGGCTGGCAGGATTGCTTGCATTTGACCTCTTATATATCCAAAGTGAGTGAATGGAGAGTTACAGAGTTTTCCTGTATTCTGTTGTTTAAAATCTGATATCCATGCCTCTCTTCTTTCTTAGTGGTTCCTCTGCTGGTACCTGGGCAGGAAGTTTGTGGGATCAAAGGGCCAGGTTTCATGAGAAGACCCTGAGATCCAAGTGACATAGGAAGGAGGAGGATTGGAGAGCATGGACACAGATTAAACAAGAAACTGCACATTGTAATGATTAGGACTGAACATGAACAAGGGACATGGAGAATGTAAAGGGGAGCTAAAACTTTGAGGTAGATGACTGGGACCTGGTGAAGAGCAGGATATAGACTAGGGTAGTAGGTACAGAAGTCAGATTGCTGGCAGAGACTGGCAACATAGCAGAAGTCTTGACAAGTGCAAACTGGGATTTGCAAAATTAAGGAGAAGATGACAAAGAGCCAAGGAATTTGGAGTCACATGATTGGGAAATTCATGTTTTAGACTATGGGACAGAAGTAATTACAGGTTGGAGGAAAATGGTGGTGTCTTTCTTCTGAAGATAATATGGTATTCTTAAACCTTAGCTGAGAGCCCGTGATAATGGCTTAGCATTCAGGCTGTGGGAGATGCATTGTAACTGATTTCTTGGTCTTTCCAAGAGGAGAATGGTCACCTGTTGCTGATAAAAGAGATCAGCACAGGGGTCTTAAAGACCATGCTGCACCATATTGTTCCTGGTTAGATGTACAAAATGAAAGATGTAGATGCAAAAAGAGCATCTTTCAATCTTTGCTTTTTCTATTTTTTCATAGAATAGAATCTTAGAATAGTTGGGTTGGAGGAGACCATCAGAGGTCATCTAGTCCAACTCCGTGCAATGAGCAGGGACAACTTGAACTAGATCAGGATGCCCAGAAACACATCACCTTTTTTTTTTTTTTTGCTATTCCTTTTGACAAAGGGGATTGCCAAATTTACAAGTGAAAGACATGAAGTGTCAGAATGAAAGTTCCCTCATAAAGATTTAACCCGTTTGTGTGTATTTATTTTAATTCAGTCTTTAATGATATTACTGAATTTTCTTTTGCTCGTATAACCCAAGCTTTACTGAGTACAGAGTGGATCTGCCCTCAGTGTCAATCACAGCTCTGTACAGAAGGCAGCCGTGGTCTCTGGCATCTTGGTACATTTTGCAGAAGCAGGAAGATACCTGAGGAAATTGAGAAAGAAGGTGGCTTAATTTAAACCTTTTCCATATACTCGAATGAAAAGCTTAGCTAAAGGCACCAAAAGCTAATTAAGACTTGCTATTGCAATACGGACTTTCAAAAACCCTTGGAGTTTTTATTTTAGTTGCTAATAGTGATGTTGTGGTTTAACCCTGTCCAGGAACTGAGCCCCACGCAGCCACTCAATCACTCCTCCTGGTGGGATGAGGAGAGAATTGGAAGGGTAAAAGTGAGAAATCTCGTGGGCTGAGATGAAGACAGTTTAATAGGGAAAGGAAAAGCCACACATACAAGCAGAGCAAAACAAGGAATTCATTCACCACTTCCTATCTCAGGTAGGTGTTCAGACATATCCAGGACAGCAGGGCTCCATCATGTGTAGTGGTTACATGTGAAGGCAAACACCTTCGCTCTGAATGTTCCCTACTTCCTCCTCCTTGACAGTCCTGGGGTAATGGTTGGTCTTGATGATCTTGAAGATCTTTTCCAACCTAGTTGATTCTATGATTCTTCCCTCAGCTTTATGAAGAAACTCAACTCTACCCCAGCCAAAACCAGCACAGATGTACATAAAAGGTCAGGTCCTAATTCCCACCTAGCCCACTGTGTTCTGGGCATTAGCACTTCCCCAACCCTTGTAAATGACATGAAAAGGAGCTGACCTTTATGCCAGGAAGATAAATACATAAGAGCTTTTGTTTCCCATTTCTGCTTCTGGTGTCAAATAAGGCACTTTTCATAATAAGGCGCTTTTTCTCACCTTTCTTGAGGAGAAATCTTGTACTTGGACTTTACAGAATTATCAGACTATGTAAATTGCTGAGAAAGAAAATGAGGCTGATTTTTCTTGTTCATTCAGGATCCTGTTCCCAGTTTGGTAGATATTTTGCAGTAGTCTATGCTGGTCCATCTGGGGGCTATAATGATAAATGTTGCCATGCTGCTCTCAGCCCAGAAGCTTTGGCAGTCGTACTTCATGCAGTACTCATGTTTGGAGGCAGAACAAGAACTCTCTGCTTGTACATGTGGGTTTTGATGTTCTTCCCAACCACCCTGTTCCAACATCCCCTGTTGACAGCACAAGTGTGTGCTGTACTAAACCCCCCTGTTTTTTTTTCTGGCAAATAGATTAATCTTTGAACCACCCCCACAGCCTGCTGAATGCTGTCACGAGTTACTGGGGTCTTGTATCCTGATACCAACACTTGATATTTGACAAACTGCATGCTTCAGGTGATTGTGTTTCCTCAGATAAGAGGGAGGGAATAAAAAGGAGGTAAGCTTTGGATCACACAAATGTTTCTACAGAAAGGCTCCGAGTGGCCTGGGATTGCATCCTCTTCAATGCCTGCCTGCTGGAACACCCTTTCTAACAGTTAAAGGATGGATTCCCACTGCATTAAAACTCACCTTTCCTGGCACTCTTCAGAGGCTGTGTCAGTAAGAGGCAGATACCCTGCAAGCCAGAAGGGTCACTGAAGTAATTTTTTCTCGTCCCAGGTGCTTTCATGGAATCATTCTACACTGTCAGAGCAAATGAAAAGATGAAGAACCATTTGTGACTTGATGCCAAATGCTTTTATTTGCCAAACAGGATGGCAACAGTGGCATTAGCTACTGGGCTGCATTTTTCATCATTTAATCTGTAGGGTGCTTACTTACAAATTGCAGTTTGACTGGTTTAGGAAATCACTTTCGATTTGCTGTAGTCCAGATCCAAAGCCAGTATAGGGTAATGCCATTTCATCTATATGTTGCTCTCAGATTCTCTTTTTGTGACAGCAGTCACCCATTTTCAGGTGCTTCGGATGGCTCTTCATCCTCACTGCAGTGACTGGTTAGTGAGGGGCAGCTCTCCTGGGCAGGAGAATTGCTCCTGCAGCTCACTCTAACTTTGGCACTTTGCTCTTTGCCTGTCATACTGAATATAAGAAACACCTCATCTGATCTTGCACTGCAAACCAGGCTTTGCAAGTATTGTCCTAGATCTGACAGTTGGCAGCTGACCTGCAGATTGGTCTACTGCTTACTCTACTCTGCTTACACTCGACATCTTGCCAGCACAGACAGGACAGCACAGGAGTCTGTGCTTATGTGAACATGACTGCGTATGAAGGTGGTCCTTGCAATATACACAAATTTGCAAGTGTTACATGTGGCTTTGTACAGTCACGACTTGGAAAGACTCCTGGTGGCAGGTCAATCACAACCTTCCAGTCAGGTTTGAACTCTGGTTTTGATTATGGGAAGTCCCCTCCCATATTTTGTGGGAAGGTCTTTTTATTCTTCACCCTCTTTTTTTGTCAATAAATTACTGAGACTTGGAATTGTTCATCCAGCACAGGATCATCAAACTTTTGTAGCACAGGCCCTGCTTGGTACAGCAGATGATCTGAACCACTTCAAGCCAAGGAACCACAAGCAGGAGAGCATTATAAGAACTGATTTTAGAATTGGGATTTTAAAGCCAGTCTTATTTTCCCACGGAGACACACAGGGATAATGAGTGTGCTTCTTATGGGTTATGTTGGAGTCAGAGGATTTTTTTACTGAATAATTTATTTACATACGTACACTGAGTATGTAATTGTGCATAGAAGGCTATACAACTTGAAGAAACTTCAGTTCCTGATAAGTGACTTTCCATCTTCATGTACCTCTACTTCACTTTAACTAAGCTATTCACATGGGGTCCTAAATTCCATGCTCTTCAGTTTGGAGCTCCTCAGTTGGGAGTTTTAACTGATTTTCATGAATTTTAATTAAATCCAATTAATAGAATTGGTTAACATTACAACTGATTGCAGACGACAGTTATGTTTTAAGTGTGTGAATAATTACATAGCATTAAGTAGTCACAAAAAAAGAAAACATAGATACTTTAAATTGGGAACCCAAAATTTGTGACACTGTTCTTTCCGTCATTTCATTTGTGCCTCTACTTTAGCCAATGATGAAAACATACTCCTTGCTTCCAGGGTGCACTGCAGTGCTGGCCTTTCCCATTAAGGTTTGTTTGTCCTAGAGGCTAGTCTGTCTCACATGCCACTTTTACCCCTGAGAACCTCTGTCTCTCTGAGTTTGGCACTTTTTGGTAGTTCTGCTCTCTTGTGGCACAGGGTACAACTGACCACAGGGGTCTAAGCCCACTTCTCCCAGGGACCAAACTCTCTAAATTTTGTCCAGTGTCATGGGTTCAGCAGCAGCAGTCATTTTTCTCCTTCTTAGTAGCTGGTGCAGTGCTGTGCTTTTGACTTTTGGCCTGGGAACAGGGCTGATAACACCAGTGTCTTCAGTTACTGCTTGATAATGTTTTGGTCTGATCAAGGACTTTCTGAGTCTCATGCTCTGCCAGAGAGGAGAGGAAGTCGGGAGGAAGCAGAGACGGGACACCTGACCCAAACTGACCAAAGAGGTATTCCATACCACAGCACATCATGGCCAGGATTGGTAGGATTGGCCTGGAAGGGTAGGGGTGCACTGCTTGGTTGGGCTGAGTATAGGTGGTGAGTGATTGTATTCTTTTCCCTTGTACTTCTGTTGTCATTATTATTACTGATGGTAGCAGTGGTGATTTGTGTTATACCTTAGTTACTGAACTGTTTTATCTCAACCTGTGGGAGCTGCATTCTTCAAATTCTCCTGCCCATTCCCCCTGGGAGCTGGGGGGAAGAAAGAGGGGGGAGTGAGTGAGCGAACTGGGTGAGTTATAGTGGCTTAAAACATAACACTCAGCCACACAACTGAGTTGCGTACTAAATTTGTCATGCACATGTCTTTTTGCAGGCATTCATCGTATGTGGCAAGTATAGCAGTATCCTGTAATGCACAATGGAATCAAAATGTCGAATAGTAAATCCACAAAAGCCCAAGCAATGATTTTCTATTACATATATGCAATCAGTTCGTAGAATCATGGAATGATTTGAGTTGGAAGGGACCTTAAAGCTCATCTAGTACTAAACCCCTTGACATGGGCAGGGACACTTTCCACTAAACCAGGTTGCTCAAGGCCCTGTCCAGCCTGGCCTTGAACACAGCCAAGGATGGAGCAGCCACAGCTTCTCTGGGTAACCTGTTCCAGCACCTCACCATCCTCACCTCAGTTCTTTACAGATTGTATCGCACACTCTGCTGTTGATTATGGTCGTTTATTGTGTGGCTCTTACAAATTTCAAGTCATTACTTTTGCCTCATGCAAACTACTGATGCAAGTTTCCCACATTAGTAGCACCATTAAGTCTTCATGCTGTGTGGCTGCTAGAAAGTGTCATTCTTAAGCCTGCCCCTATTTTGGTTGCACAGCTATGCTAATTAACACAATTTTATGTATCTTCTACATAGGCGCAGATATGTTTTGTAAATTATAAATATTTATATACTGTAGAACTGCATCTAGATCTGCAGGGCTACAGCCTGCCTCAAGCATACTGATGTTACAGTGCTGACTGGGCTTGTGAGGAAGTGAATCATTTGTTCTTCAGAGCAGAGCACAACTACTGTGCGGCAAATCAAGCCTTTGTTTCTAAACAAGAAGAAAAATGTTGCCTAACAGCCCATTAAGTCATCTTCAGTGTTTCTATTCTCTAACCTGTTAGTATTTATCTCATGAATAATAATGTTTTTAAGTAATGTTTTGGGTGCAATATCATATGAGTTTGTCATTGGATAAATTTGTGCAGTTTTGGTCAATCTGAGGCTGTCAAACAGATGTCTCCTGTTTTTTATAGCTGTTGTCTGTAATCCACTTCACTCTTATGCATTTTCTTCACTTGGGCCACAAAAGCCTCAGACCTCGGAATCATTTAGCCAAAATATGAAAGGTTTTGTTTTGAAGAGCCAGCTGATGTTCTAAATACCTAAACTGACACATTTGGGATTTTCAGGAAAACTGAATTTTAAATAAGGTTTTATAGATATGCATATATTTTTTAGAAAACTCGAATCAAATTTGAAGGAATTGGATTAGATTCCCAAAGAAAAAGTGTTCCTTATAACAAAGCCAAAGTCTCAACCTTTTTTTCTAGTAGGAAAAGCAAAAATTATATTCCAAGAAAACGATCAACAAGGCTTTTTTTAATATTGACTCCAGCTTGGCAGGACTGTATGATTAAGGATATAATACTGAGTTCCTAATTTAAAGCATTAGAACATTGTAAGTTCAGCACTTTCAGACTATGAATTTGTTTCAGCCACAGAAATGAAACAGAAGGAAAATGGGTATAATACGGGAAGCGCCACAGGAAACTCTTGACTTTTGTCATTTAGTAAATCAGTTTAAGAAGCCCTTTCTATCCTCTCTTCCATATGAACAAACAATGCCCACTCCCCACAGAATCCTGTTTTTTTTTTTTTGCTTGTTCTTTTTAGACCAAACAAAGACATAAATACAGAAAGAGTTCTAGCACTAACAGTGTTTTTCCACATGTAGAGACTACGCCTGTTGTTCTAATTATTAGGACCTATGAAATTATTGTAAGAATGCATGTATTAAATACTGTGTATATATAAATACGCAAGTGTATTGTTAAATCAAAGAATGGTGAGGACTGGAAAGGACCTTAAAATCATCCCTGTAATGGGCAGGGATGCCACACACTAAACCATGTCACCCAAGGCTATGTCCAACAAAATGTAATATACAATTAACATTATCCTGAATAACATGTTAGGGAAATGGTTCCACAGACTGTGATTCCATGGGCCAGCACTAGCCTGCCTAACCCTAGTTCTGCAGTCCCTGTGCAAATATCAGCCTTGAAGCAACTGCTGAGAAAGCCACCTCTCTACGCCACTACCCCAAACTTTTAGTGCTGGGAAAGGGGATTTCAACAGGGAGAGGCACTCACCAGTGTGGGAAACAGAGGCAGTACACACAAGGTTTCACTATATGGTCATTGGTGCTTGCATAGCCTGTGTCACATTTGCCTGTGGAAGGAGGCAAAAGGAGGATGTGTTTCTGTTACAACAGTGAGGTGGCAGGGTCAACTCAACACCTGGGGGGCTGAGTTCCTCTTTTGTACATGCATTTATTGCTGTTTCTGGAAGACCATCAGTGGTCTTGTGTCTGAGGTTTGGTCCAGTGGGAAACCCTGCCAGTGCCAGAATTTGAGAGGAATAGGTAGCTGTACTGTCACAAGTAGACCTGCTGACAAGACAACCTTGTTTGAGACTTGTGCCAGGAAGGTGTCTAGCCGTGTTTAATCATTCAAATTGTTATCTGGTGACCTTCATGCATGCTGCTTTCTATGTGTTTGGTTTTGGTCTCTGTGCTGTATGGATGGAGCTCATGCTGAATTCTGCCTCCACTCTTTTCACCCACGGGGACAGCAGTGCCAGCTTTGCACTTCTCAGCAGTTAATTGCAGTTCCCCATTGTTCTCGTATCATTTAAAAGTCTCAGTTCTCTCCTGTGTGTTTAAGCCCAGAAGTTTTTGTTAACCTGCCAATCTACAAGCAAAGAGGTCACCTGGATTCCTGTTTTATGCCTTTTTCTGACTGCAACTGTGATTTATTTAAGCTCTGTTAATTACATTTGTAGGGCCATGCACTGTTCGTCTGGATCGCAGAAAAGAGGCAGCTTGGGCTTTTTTTTCCTGAGCTATCTTTTAAAGTTGCAGAAAAAAACCTCCTTGCAATGAGTTATCAAATTCTAATGATTAAGCAGTCAAATACCAATAATTAAACTAAATAAAAATGTGAGTAATTAAATGGTCAGTGGCTGATTTCAGACTTCTCATTGGGTGATTTAAATCAGAAAGATACTGACTGACTATACCTGTGCTGACACCGTGTAATCTGGAGTTGGTAACTGAAGAAAGGGAGCTCTTTTCTTCTTTTGCCATTCAAAGGTTGCCCTTCAAAAACATTCCAGTGATGTTTACCCTTGATATTCTGTTAAATGCTATCAGAGATCCCTTGTGAATTAGAAAGCAGATTCAGATGGCTGCAAACAACCGCAGGTATCCAGCAGTCGGCTCTTCTGGGAAAGGTTTTCAGAGCAGGAATGGAGGCATTCCAATGCACTGAAATAGTAATGTAGTGAATCCACGTGTTCATGGCCTGCATTTTCTGGTTTTGTGATCTTTTGGATTTTAGTAGAGAAATTAACGGTTTATGGCAACTTCTAGCTTTAGGAAAGCAAAACACTATTGTCGTGCACTGTCAGTGACATTGCCAGGAAGGAAGCTCAAATCATATGAATTTTGCAGAATACTGCCAAACTTACGAGTATAAGAAGAGTCAGAGTAGCCAGTTCCTTAGTTGAGTATTACTTTCCAGCTTCTATTTTGACCCTTTCATCCTTTTCTAAAGAAGTTTGAATGTCTCATAAGCAGTGCAATGATTTTTTTCTCCCTGGTAATTGTTTCTGCCAGTGTTTTATTATTCCTTAGTTAATTTTGCATTTATCGCCTATCAGAGCTGATACTGGTATCAAGTACAACGACTTTCATGTATGGATCCTGGACATGGGTGGTGGTGGCAGCAACTGCAGCCTTCAATTTAACTCCTCATGAAGTGTCTCGTGAACCTGGTTTGAGGGACATTCAGTAATTGGGTAGAGATCTGACTCCTAGGTATTTTTTACTGGGCTTTTTTTATCCTTCATCAAGATCTGGAAGTCTGCTCTTTAGTTATTCTAAAATAATACCAAATGTAAATAGGTGAACTTGCAGTTGGTTAATAGGTTTAAAAAAATAGGGAGGAGAACCTCACTGTTCCAGGTGATGTATGAGAAAGACACTATATATTTTAGATGTTCTGTCTGCTCCTTCTCATGGAGGGAGATGTGGGCTTCTCAGTGCAGTTGCTAGCCGTATGAAATCAGTGTGTGTGGTCACGCTGGGGAGAAAGTAGCATGCAGGCACTGAGACTGGGCTTTTGAAATAGCAGTTTACCACTTCAGGTGATCCTCAAGGCAACCTCTTGGTCTGCGCTGCTGAACCTGGATTCTCCTGGCAAAATATCTTTATTTTACGCATGAGCAAAATGCATGCAGCCAGCAATAAATGTCATGATGGCTTTCACACTTAAATGGAAAAATATCGTATATGAAGTATATAAAGTATGGTATACATTCTTCTTTGTGTAGCTCCTGGCACAAGCAGCTGCTGGCCCAGTTCCCTGATAAACCATCTGATAAAAAGGCAGTAAAGCTCCGCTGAGTATGAGGGAATGCCACTGCTGGGATGGCTCCACCGATCAGCAGGTTTTATCCTCCCTGTAAAACGCTCTGTTAACTTTATACAAAAATACAAGAAGCAGCAGCACCGAGCTGCACATACATTTGCTTTCTTGTCAGCCACATACGTTGTCTCTACCTGACTGACCATGGTGCTTTCATTCTTTCTCTGAGTTGCTGCTAGTCTTGTAACTTGTGCCTGATTTCTCTTTTCCTTTATCTGATGAGGCAATGCTAAAGATTTTTCTAATGTGCAATATGTACCTCTTCATTCTCTTAGCTTTTGTACAATCATATCTTGTTTAACATAGGCTGGTCTCAAAAAATAGTATTTGTGGTTTTATTTTATCTTCTACAAACTGAAGTACTGTTTTGCATGTTCCCTGGGATTCCAGAGTCATAATGGCCAACATTATGACTATTTTTTTTTATGTAGAGGTAGTCAAATAACAATCCCTCATTTGCCTTGCAAAATATTATTTATTTTCTAAATATTGAAGTAATGCTCATCAGCAGTCATTAATTCTGCCATAAAAACTTCTTCATTAGTACTTTGTATTGTTGATTTGTAGCTCCGTTCTATGCCTAGGGAGACTGGTTTATTTAAAACCAAACCACTTTTATAAGGGGAAAAACAGTGGGACTGACTCTGTGAAACTTGGGGTGTTCCCAGTGCTTTAGAGTGTAAATAAGCCCCGCATCTCACAGCAGACAGTAAGGATCAAGGCCAACAAAAATAGACATCTGTTTACGAAGTGGGTACTTTTTCTTTCTTTTGCATAAAAAACACATCTAAAGGGGAATGCAAAACTGGTTCATGGTAAAAAAAAAAAAAAAGGTCTTCTCACTATATAGGTTATTTGCTCTTTTTTTTTTCTTCATATAAAAACACTTTGGATGGTGTAATAAAGTATATTTAGTGCCTCAGGCAAATCCAGCTCTCATTGATTATCTGTCTAGTGCCTGTATTCTGGCTCAACTATTACTTAATGCATTAATACCATACTTAATACACTGGTACCATGGCTTTTCAATATTATAACAAGATATGGTTTGTAGGCTAATACGTGGTACAGTTGTTTGATGTTCCTAACTCTAGTACATTATATCAGATAACAGACTAGTAGAGAAGATTTTTTTTGCCTTAGGAAACATTTTTTTCTCTATAACTTCTAATGTCTGCTAGACACGTAGGCATGTCTGCTAGGCTGACATTAGAATAGAAAAAATCTGTGCATAGAATATGTGTAGAAAATAATGTAGAATATAGAGAATAATATTTTTCCCTCTATAAATTCTAATGTCTGTTAAGGGGGTTTTAACTTTGCATTTTAATATTTTACATACCATGATAGATTTCCTGATCAAAAAGCCATTTACAATGAGTCCTTGGCACACTCTTTTGATATCATGAAGGGCATGTCATGGGTTCAGCAGCAGCAGTCATTTTTCTCCTTCTTAGTAGCTGGTGCAGCACTGTGTTTCTGGTTTTCAGCCTGAGAACAGCACTGATAACACCAGTGTTTTCAGTTACTGCTTGGTAATGTTTTGGTCTGACCAAGGACTTTCTGAGTCTC